>JXCR01029580.1:0-31122 GCA_002079205.1 Phalaenopsis hybrid cultivar | reverse complement strand
TTTTTATTGAATGTCATTGACTACTTATTTCTAATTTTATATAGTTGGTTCAACCATTCATGATCATGAAGATTATATTTTTCCAGCAATTAAGCCCATGCTTGGTCAAACTCCTCTTCTGTATCACATGCACTCAATCATTTATAAATTAAATTATGAAATATCGTATTATCATTGAAGTAATGTACTTTTAAAAGAGTTTTGTTAGATATATGCCATTGGCATAGTCTATGATGAGTTGGTGTTAAGGGATGTTTGTCATACATTATATAAAGGAATGCTCTGAATAACGATTCGAACAATTGTCTCATTTGATAAGAAGGCTTTTCTGAATAGAACATTTTGCTAATGATGATTAACTCCAATAGAAGGTGCACCCACAAATTGTACTTATTAAAATGATAACTTGTGTAAAAAATCATGACATCAACAAAATTTAAATAATCAACCCTTGACTGCCATCACTCGAGAAAAAAAACACTTTAACGTATCAATCATTAATTTAGAAATCTCACTCAAATATAGTATCTTTAATCTGTCTTTCTGTGAATAGTTGCATTAGAGAACTATTATCACCATTTTCAATCTTTTCCCATTTTTTCTTCCGAATAAAATTAAATGCATCTCTTCAACACATGCCTCACTCGATCTCAAAAGGTATTGATCACTTGGCTCTACTATGAATGATTATGAATTTTTTTAAATTTTTTCATCTTTTAACTACAATCAGGGTTAACTTCATATCTAATCATGGCAGCACAACCATATATGGTGTCTGATTTTTTAAATTTCAATATCCTATTAAGTTTATTCCCTCTTTTCAAATTCAATCTTGCACACAAAAAATCAATTAATTTTATATTATTTGAATTTGGCCAATAGCTGACATGGTCCTTCCTCACACTAAAATTCAGTTTGGTGTGCATAACCACAATACAAATCATATGCTTTTATTTTCATTGTGAACAATGATAGCCAACAGTTTTGTCTACAGTTTATTTATAACGCTTTGGGATTACATCATTCTGTCATACCTGCATAATTTACACATATGATATTTAGTGGTAGAAATAAAATAAAATCTAAATTTTTTTAAACAAAGTTACCTAAAACATAACAAAAAAACTATTTTATGATCAATTTATGTAAATGCACTATTTTCTTAAGAGTTTAGGGATTGGACAACATAAAACACTAATTTTGGCTATTAAAAGGGGGTTAATTGTATGTTTTTCTTCCAACTTGAAGCAATCCTCATCTACTTTATTGACAAAGACTTGCATAAAAAAAAAAAATTTCTAAACAAAACTAAAAAATTCTAAACAAAACTAACTTAAAATAAAATAAAATAATTATATGAACTTTCATTCAAGTAAATATGAAATTTTCTTCAAAGTCTAGATAATACACATCAATTTAAAAGCAAGAAAAAAATGTAATAATGTCATAATATTTCTAAAGAAATGTAACTATAACAACATAAGATAATAATTTTAGCTTTTAAAGGTAGTTAATTATAATTTTTTTTTTCAAAAGTGAGACAACACACATCCACTTTATTGAATAAGAACTGCATAAAATTAAATTTATTCTAAACAATGTTAATCTGAAATAAAATAAAATAATGATTTCAGTTTTTGGTTCAAACAAATGTATAATATTTGATCAATACACAGATAATACACATCTATTTAAATTCAAAAAAAGTGTAATAAAGTTTAATATTTCTAGAAAAAGGTTATCTAAATAAACATAAAACATTAATTTCAACATTTAGAGGTAATANATTAACAGTTTTTGGTTCAAACAAATGTATAATATTTGATCAATACACAGATAATACACATCTATTTAAATTAAAAAAAAAAGTGTAATAAAGTTTAATATTTCTAAAAAAAGGTTATCTAAATAAACATAAAACATTAATTTCAACATTTAGAGGTAATTGATTATAGTTTCTCTTTAGAAGTGAGGCAATACACATCTACTTCATTAAACAAAGATTGCCTGAACTAAATAAATTTCTAAGTAAAGCTAAAACTGTACGAAAACAAACTCCTAATATATTATGGTAGATTATCATAAAGCTATTTTTTTTTTTTGAAAATATAACATATAGCACCATCAAAACTTATTCAGCTTCATATAAAAAAAAATATAAAATTAAATTTGGGCACACCAGATATTATTCATGCATTATACTAGAAAATTATCAAAAAATAGAAAACTATAATATTGTCAATATTTTGTTGATTATCTATGAACAAGCTCTCTTGAATTTTATCTTTACGTAAACAAATGCAGCAAATAANTTTCTAAGTAAAGCTAAAACTGTACGAAAACAAACTCCTAATATATTATGGTAGATTATCATAAAGCTATTTCTTTTTTTTTTTTGAAAATATAACATATAGCACCATCAAAACTTATTCAGCTTCGTATAAAAAAATATAAAATTAAATTTGGGCACACCAGATATTATTCATGCATTATACTAGAAAATTATCAAAAAAATAGAAAACTATAATATTGTCAATATTTTGTTGATTATCTATGAACAAGCTCTCTTGAATTTTATCTTTACGTAAACAAATGCAGCAAATAAAAAATATAAGCTCTAAATATTATTTCGGGCCGGTTTATTATCTAATTCTCATGCTCAAATCAGCAGTAAAAATTGTTATTTATAATTTTCCAGTTATTCGATAGGTCCGGACAACCACATTGCATCTACGGGCTTTCACCTTGCGGCTCCTTATCCAAATTCCCGNAAATTGTTATTTATAATTTTCCAGTTATTCGATAGGTCCGGACAACCACATTGCATCTACGGGCTTTCACCTCGCGGCTCCTTATCCAAACTCCCAGANATGTAAAACCAACAAATATATATTTATTTATTTTTTGTGCCTATGCATAATGTAGACATTAATTTAGGGCCAATTTGGGTAGCATTTTTGGCACGGTGTGTTTTGAAAATGTGGCTGGGAATGTTTGGAACTAGTNATGTAAAACCAACAAATATATATTTATTTATTTTTTGTGCCTATGCATAATGTAGACATTAATTTAGGGCCAGTTTGGGTAGCATTTTTGGCACGGTGTGTTTTTAAAATGTGGCTGGGAATGTTTGGAACTAGCGGCACGGTGACGTTCCTAAATAATCTGTCTAAAAAGCGGCCCTGGGTTCGACCCTGAGACCCGCGTTTCTTTATGTATATATTACCCTGCTGCCCCATGGCTCCCTCTCTTGACGTCTTGGCTCTCTCTCTCGCTTTTCTTTTTCCTTAGCTATCTCTCTCAATTGCTCTCGCAATGTTTTTACTCCGCTGCCTAGGTATCTTGTTTTTCTCTCACGTCTCTCGAGCGATCTCTCCGGTGGCAACTTGCCTTTCTCCTCTCTCTTTTTCCACCATTCTCTGGTTATTATGCATTGTATGCAATTCATGTGCTCATATTTGATGGAATGACTTTCTCTTTGCAATTTGTGGCTTTCTCATTTGCGATATATAGGGTTTTGTGAGAATTTTGTGGAATCGACCTTGAACTTTCTCATTTTGTGGCTTTCTCATTTTCGTTTTTGGTTATTAGAGAATTTTGTNCGATATATAGGGTTTTGTGAGAATTTTGTGGAATCGACCTTGAACTTTCTCATTTTGTGGCTTTCTCATTTTTGTTTTTGGTTATTATGAGAATTTTTGCTAATTTTGTGATTTGTAGGGTTTTGTAGAATGGTGTTTCGAGTGTTCTGTATGTAGATAACACTGTTTTGGGTGCCCTATATGTCACTGCTTCAATTGAAAAATGGATGAAAGTGAGAGATTGATTTGTAGATAGCACTGTTTTTGTGCCCTATATGTCACTACCTCAATTAAAAAATATGGAATGTAAGATGCACTGTTTCGGGGGCCCTATATGTAGATAGCACTGTTTCGGGTGCCATGTATGTAGATAACACTATTTCGGGTGCCTTGTATGTAACAAGTGAGAATTTGAAAAATATGGGTGCCCTATAAATAATGTTTTGGATGCTTGATTTTTGAGCGNAAAATGGATGAAAGTGAGAGATTGATTTGTAGATAGCACTGTTTTTGTGCCCTATATGTCACTACCTCAATTGAAAAATATGGAATGTAAGATGCACTGTTTCGGGGGCCATATATGTAGATAGCATTGTTTCGGGTGCCATGTATGTAGATAACACTCTTTCGGGTGCCTTGCATGTAACCAGTGAGAATTTAAAAAATATGGGTGCCCTATAAATAATGTTCTGGATGCTTGATTTTTGAGCAATAATTTGAAAAATATGGAGCTGTGTTTTATCTTTTCTCCTCTAATTTTTGAGTGAGAATTTGAAACATAATGAAAGTTAGTGCTTGATTTGTAGATAACAATGTTTCCGGTGTCCTGTATGTAATTTTCTCAAATGAAAAATATGGGCAGTGGTTCTACCATCATCTTTGAGGTTTGTGTGAGAATTTGAAAAATGGATGAAAGAGGGTGTTGACTTTGGTTGTAGGTTGTGAGGAGGTGATGGTGTGTTGTGGGGTAAGACGATATGGAGGTGGTGAAGTGGTGTGTTGTGCTAATTATGTTGATGGTTTGTGGCGTTGAGGTGGCGGTGTATGGTTTGAAGAAAGTGGTGTGGTGTGGTGTGGTGCTGATTATGAGGTAGTGCTATGGTGGTTGACGTGTGGAGGTGGTGGTGTCTGTATGGAGGTGTTGGTGTGTGGTTGTGGAGGTGGTTGTTGGTGTGTGGTTGTGTTTGTGTGGAGGTGTTTGAGTGTGGAGGTGTTGGTGTGTGGAGATGGTGATGGTGGTGTGGTGGATGTGTTAATGTTTTGACGTGCTGGTGTGTGGAGGTGTTTGTGTGTGTAGGTGGTGGCATTTGTGATGATATTGTGGCATTCCTATTTATATTAATTGATTTCTAGGTTTAGACAAAAGATGTTGGTTCATTTGCAATGTGGGATAAAGAGACATATTATTTTGCGACATTTGCCTATAGGAGGTCGAACTGGNATAATTTGAAAAATATGGAGCTGTGTTTTATCTTTTCTCCTCTAATTTTTGAGTGAGAATTTGAAACATAATGAAAGTTAGTGCTTGATTTGTAGATAACAATGTTTCCGGTGTCCTGTATGTAATTTTCTCAAATGAAATATATGGGCAGTGGTTCTACCATCATCTTTGATGTTTGTGTGAGAATTTGAAAAATGGATGAAAGAGGGTGTTGACTTTGGTTGTAGGTTGTGAGGAGGTGATGGTGTGTTGTGGGGTAACGTGATATGGAGGTGGTGAAGTAGTGTGTTGTGCTAATTATGTTGGTTGTTTGTGGCGTTGAGGTGGCGGTGTATGGTTTGAAGAAAGTGGTGTGGTGTGGTGTGGTGCTGATTATGAGGTAGTGCTAGTGGTTGACATGTGGAGGTGGTGGTGTCTGTATGGTGGTGTTGGTGTGTGGTTGTGGAGGTGGTTGTTGGTGTGTGGTTGTGTTTGTGTGCAGGTGTTTGAGTGTGGAGGTGTTGGTGTGTGGAGATGGTGATGGTGGTGTGGTGGATGTGTTAATGTTTTGACATGCTGGTGTGTGGAGGTGTTTGTGTGTGTAGGTGGTGGCATTTGTGATGATATTGTGGCATTCCTATTTATATTAATTGATTTCTAGGTTTAGACAAAAGATGTTGGTTCATTTGCAATGTGGGATAAAGAGACAAATAATATTTTGCGACCTTTGCCTATAGGAGGTCGAACTGGGAAATAACCCGCAACCTATTTCAATAATGAAGANCTATTTATATTAATTGATTTCTAGGTTTAGACAAAAGATGTTGGTTCATTTGCAATGTGGGATAAAGAGACATATTATTTTGCGACATTTGCCTATAGGAGGTCGAACTGGGAAATAACCCGACAACCTATTTCAACAATGAAGGGTGACAAAATACTATTAAAAAATTCAATGAAAGTACAGACAAATAGTATGATAGGATGCAATTAAAAAACAAGTAAGATCAACTAGGAGGTCGAACTGGGAAATAACCTGACAACCTATTTTAACAAGGACGAGTGACAAAATTCTATTAGAAAATTCAAAGAACGTATAAACAGATAATATGATAGGATGCGGTTAAAAAACAAGTGAGATCAACTAAAGAATNTGAAAGTACAGACAAATAGTATGATAGGATGCAATTAAAAAACAAGTAAGATCAACTAGGAGGTCGAACTGGAAAATAACCTGACAACCTATTTTAACAAGTATGAGTGACAAAATTCTATTAGAAAATTCAAAGAACGTATAAACAGATAATATGATAAGATGCGGTTAAAAAACAAGTGAGATCAACTAAAGAACGTTTGAAAAATCTGAAAGGAATTGAACCGAGGATCAACGGACTTATGGTGGGATACAATAAAGCAAATGATTGATGCTTCCGAGGAGTGGCGGGCAGAGAGAATGGAGTCAAGCATTTTCGAAATGTCCCATATTATTGTCAATCTTTGGTTTGTTTTCAAAACCAACATGTTATATGAATTTCTAAGTGCTGTCTGCCGCAAAAAAAAAAAAATTAAATACAATGGATTGGATCCTGAATTAGAGAAGTTAGATCAGATGTTTGGAGGTGTCGTGACAATGGACAACAATGAATGTGCCTTCAGTGAAGCGGGGGTTTGGTGGCATCCCCAAAATTTGGGAGCTGATAAAAGAAGTGATTCTAATGAAGGCCGCAGTTTGGACCTTCATGGAGTTGAGACCACGAGCTGGTGAAATCGTCCCCAGGTTGAATAGAAATAAGTGGGGAGCTGCTTTCCTTACAAGTCAGATCTCACAATTGGTGGCTTTATGAATCAATAACCCTGACTCATCACAAATAACTTCTGTCCAGCAAGTTATGCGAATTTTGGATGCAACTCCATAAATTTATGAGGACATATTGCTGTATTTGTAATTTATAAAGTTGCTCGAAGATTCGACCCGGAAAGAGTTTTTTGTAACGATGCTTGCTGACCATAGGCTGACTTATCTACANCCTCTAAATTTGGGAGCTGATAAAAGAAGTGATTCTAATGAAGGCCGCAGTTTGGACCTTCATGGAGTTGAGTCCACGAGCTGGTGAAATCGTCCCCAGGTTGAATAGAATTAAGTGGGGAGCTGCTTTCCCTACAAGTCAGATCTCACAATTGGTGGCTTTATGAACCAATAACCCTGACTCATCACAAATAACTTCTGTCCAGCAAGTTATGCGAATTTTGGATGCAACTCCATAAATTTATGAGGACATATTGCTATATTTGTAATTTATAAGGTTGCTCGAAGATTCGACCCGGAAAGAGTTTTTTGTAACGATGCCCGCTGACCATAGGCTGACTTATCTACGTTTTTTTATGGGAGCAGTGACATTTAAGGGACAAATATTAGATTTATGTTGAACATTTCATATTTGTTATTTATTTATTTATCTTGGAAAATTTTATTTATTTATGATTTTTCATGTTGCATTCGATATTTTTCCTGCTTTGGACATGCCACTTTACTTGAGAGTTTTTTATTCCTCGTTATGTTTTTCATTTACTTCTATAATATTATTTGCTTATGTTGGTTTTGTTCATAACCTTATTTGATTATAACTAATTTATTGATGCTTATGTGTTAGTCACTTTAATACCGTAATACATGGATGCAAATAAGGAAAGGCGTAGAAGGAGAGTTACAGCTGCAATATGCTTTATATGATTATTTTAACTCATATTGAGCTCTCCCCTTGCATGAGATCTTTATATGTTGGTGGCAAATGGGTTAGAGAGTTGATTGCGGGCTACCCAACGAGAATTAACAATATGTTCCGCATGACACAGATAATATTCATCGATCTGTTGGAAGAACTACACAGAGTCATTGATTTCATGACTCATCCAAACACGTCACGAGAGATGGTGACAATACTTCTTTACATATTATCATGTAATAAATCAATGTGATGCGTTATGGAGCCATTTCAACATTGTTCTGAAACGATTTGAAGATACTTCTCAATAGGATTGAATTCACTTGTCACTTTTTCTTCGCAAGTCATAAATCCTTCGAATGGATCGCCATAGAGATTTTGCATGATGCACAGTATATCCATACTTTAATATAATTTCTTATTTTTACTACATCCAATTTTCATATAAATATCGTACTTACGTTACCCTTCGTTATCTTTCTGGAATTGTATTGGAACAATCGATGAAATACATGTTGATGCATGTGTTCCAAATAATGAGAAAATCACATTCATCGGCCGTTGTGGGTCCCCGACATTGAATATACTCGCAGTATGCGGCTTCAACATGTGTTTCACTTTTGTCATGACCGATTAAGAGGGAAGTGCACCTGACAGTCGAATTTTTAAATCTGCAACATAGAATAACAATTGCAACTTCCCACATCCACCCACAGGTTCTCTTGAGACAAAGCCACTTTGATAATTCTTTTTTCAACATTAATCATTTAATTCATATCAGGTAAATAATATTTGGACGATGATTGATATCCGTTGCAGCGAGGGTATCTCAAGCCCTATCTTGATACGAGATATCACATGTCTGATTTTGAGCTATTCAGCAATGTCATACGGGGTAAAAAAATATGTACAAGAAATGACATTCATCCTTACACGGTGTTATTAAAAAGATCTTTGAGAAAAAGAAATGAGTTATACTTCGCGATATGCATCTTACTCGTTTCCCAAACTGATCAAGATTGTGATTACCATAATGACACACCACAATTATATTCGGCGGCATAAGGATCAACATGTCTCCATCGAGGCATATGTGTACCGTCTGTCAGGCCGAAAATGATGTTCCCGAGACCTGTACTAAAGACGGGGAATGTGCAAGCGAGATAACAGAGTTGAGAGATTGAATTATGGATGCGATAGTTGGAGGGTGATTGGAGTTTTTATTATATTATTAATTGTAATTGTTGTTGAAGAGATTCACTGTTTATTGTATTAGTATTTTATATAGTTCATGTTTATTTCCATTCCTTGTGTATTTGATATTGATTGTTTTAGTTTTTTATGAAATTTGTAAGTGTCTTTTTTCCTTTTGCATTTTTTCTTTGTGGATTTTAGAGGTCTATGAGGAGACATTTGACTTTATGAGTTATTCTAGATGACCTATATGTCGCTATTGGTTGGTGACATTTGTGAAATCATAATGAAGGCAACCAAACTCTTTTTTTTTTGACTCTATGGTTTTTGAGGTTCTTCTGAATGACCTTTTTTGTTGATATGCATATGTGACACAAACGAGCTTGGTATTATGTGGTTTAAAGACAACAAAGAATTTTTTTTTATAAGGTCTGATGTCTTCCTATAGTGACAGATTCGTTGGTTTATATACTGAGTTCTCTGACACCTCACATGCATAAAATTATAATTAATTACTTTTTTTATGAATTTTTACTCTTGCTATGTCCAATGAGATTTTTTTAAGCATTCGGGAAAGATGTTCCGAGGATTGCACTATTACTGTGGACTTTCCCTGCTAACTTCACATCAGCCACTTAGCTATGGAAAACAGTTTTACATGTGCCCGTAGAGAATCATTAAAAATTGTGACTATTTTCTGTGGATAGATAGGCTGGAAAATTCCGCTGTCGAGAGTAATTGGGGATAAAGAGTATCCCTAGAGGACTGCTTAGCTTTTGACATGCGTCGTCTGCATTTTAGAAATAATATTATCTTATTAATTATTATTTTAATAGTCTTTTTCTTAATTTTAGTAATCATACTAATTGTTAAATGAGACGTTTATTTTTATTTTGTAACATTTTGCACTGAATTATTGCTTTTAAAGTATAAAATGTATTGATATGAATAGTTATGTTGCAAACAACATTACTATACAGAGACAAAATGATCATTTGTACAGAAACAGCTGCAGTACAACTGCTTTCAAAGTGCAAAAAATAAAAACATTTAGGTTAGCCAAAGCGGCTTCTGCACTGTAGCTTCTTGTGGTAGTTGCTGTACAGCAACATATTGTTAAACTTTAGCTGCCCCCAAAAAACGCTTGAACTAGTCAATACCAAGCTCATCCAAAATATTTAGTTTTTAAAAAGGAAGACAAAATTCACATATTCACACGGACACACTTATATATACTGTGCATACATGCATGAATTAAGACCTATGCATATGCATGCACATGCAAGCCCACAGGTGGATACTTTTACATATGGTAATACACCTGTTAATTTACACTGCCTAAAAATCAAACACTTAAAAAATAACAAAAAGAACCAATTCACACATTTATACATTGTATATGAATAGCACATGCAAAAATATGTAGATATTTGTTAGAGCATGCATAGTGTTGAGTAGTGTTGAGCTCGATCCACTTCTCCTATAGGTAGTTTTGGTTATATAGCTTCTCCTTTATAGCATTTTATTAATCGTTCATTTATTTCCTTTGCAAAGCTCTCGACTATTTCCTTTTCTTCTCTACTTCTCTCACTGGAAATTAATGCAGAAGTATGTTGCAAATAACTTTTGGAAGGTGTATTTGCCTGATGGAGTACCTTTGAACGTGATGAGAATGAGAGACGTTGACATTGCACTCCCAAACAATAATAAATGGACATTGCAAAAGGTCAGACACAGTCCTGAATTAAAGAAAAATCTCATATCTGTTGGGCAATTTTATTAGTGTAATCATTCAGTGGTGTTCTTAGATAACATCTGCAAGGTCACAACAGAGGCACTGGTACTGGCTCGAGGTAAGAAAAATGTTACACTATATGTGACTACTGATTTAATTAACGGTGCTGATACTATCGCTGCATAGAACACAACAGATTTGTGACATTGCAGGATTAGCCATACGAGTCAAAGGGGTATAAAAGAACTTCAGTCCAGAGACAAGCTACTAGAACTGAAGTTAGTTGATCTCAGCATGTGTGAGAGTTGCATTATGGGGAAACAGAAAAATGTCAGTTTCTTGAATAGCGGCAGAGCGCCAAAGACAGGAAACCTGGAACTTGTACACAGATGTGTGGGGACCTTCTCCAGTATAAAACTAAGTGTTGCCGAGATGAGAATGATTGAGTGGATGAGTGGCTTTACACTTAGAGACAGAATGCGAAATGAATATATTTGTGATAGGGTTGGTGTAGCTCGAGTGACGGACAAAATTAGAGAGAGTCGTCTTATATGATTTGGTCACATCAAGCGGCGACCATCTCTGATCCGATTAGGAGAGTAGATGTTTTAGATTCGACTTATGTTAAGAAAGGCAGAGGTAGACAATAGACAAAATTAGAGAAAGTCGTCTTAGATGGTTTGGTCATATTAAACGTCGACCATTAGATAATCTGATTAGGAGAGTAGATGTTTTAGATTCGACTTATGTTAAGAAAGGCAGAGGTAGACCTGGGAAGACTAGGGTTTATTATATAAAAAATGATCTTAATTTATTAGAACTAAATGAAAATATGACACTAAATTGGACGCAATGGAGAAAAAGGATTCATGTAGCTGACCCCACGTAGTGGGATTAAGACTTTGTTATTGTAGGGTTAAAGAATAATTGAAAAGTGAACTTTTTTTTTAATTTGCATAATAACTTCAACTTTAATTATTTGGTTTGCTAAAATTGAACCTAACATGGAATTTTTACACTTGCAAAATAACTTTCAGAGTGTAAGTACTTCAAAGTTCTAATATTCACATGAACTTTCAAAAGGTTTGGGTCATTTTATGATTTACAAAGCCTTAAGACTTTAGATTTAAGCAACTTAAGATTTGTGCAAACACTTTTTGATTCATTTAATTAGTATTTCAAGTACCTTTAGGTCATGTGCATGCATACAAACTATGAAACATTTATGTAATTTATAGAGATTGGGATGATTATAAGTCTTACACTTACACTTTGAGATATTTTTCAAAACTTTAATTTATGGCCTTGAAAGACTTAAAAATCATCTTCTATACGTGCTAAGACTCATATAAAATACATATTGTGAATATAATATTGAAATATATGCACAACTTCAAAATCATAAGCTCGTATGTGCTTCGACTAAATAACTTGCAATGTTGTGTAGGTTAAGGTTAATCGTTCACTCATTTGCTCTGTTAAGCATGCAAAGTTCTTTTAAAAAGTTTATGATTATTTTTAAATTAAAGGCATGTTAAAGATCAAATACAGGATAATTAAATTATCAACTTCTTCAAACAATCCGCTTTGTATATAGGGTAGAGTTGTAAGTCTCACTCTCTAATTTTATCTTCGTAGTCTTAAAGGCTGGAGTTGACAAGTCTAGTATTTTTAATGTTACGACCCAATTACGACCCAACCCGAGTCTAGGATATAACTTAGGTGTGTATAGATTGTTTGACAATGGGAATTAAGTTATCTATATTTATTTTCTATAATTAACATTTAACAAATGAATGAGTCACTAAAGAAAGTAAATTAAAGCAATACAGTTAAATTTACCTCTTTATTGGTTGTCCACAACATCTATAAATATTTTCTCTTCTATTGCTCATCTTTTAATCAATCAGTTACAATTGAAATGCTATTTTAAAACAAGAAGTTAACCAAGACCAATGAATGCTCACACTCCTTAACTACAACAATACAAAGAAAAAGAAAACAATATGCATGTCATTTATGTTTTTTAATAAATTAGTATAAAATATTTGGTAGTTTATCAATATGATCACTTACGATATTTTGTGATACTCAATGTGTTTTAATATATCAATAACATATTTATTTCATTCAATGTCTGTATAACTGTCACAAAAGTACTATTTAAAAATTATATTAGTTAAGATAGTTCAATATAAATATTATTTTTCATTTACGTGCACAAATATCTTAGTGTTCCCTGCTATTATGATAAATGGGCGACTCTATCATAGTTATACATGCACATGCAACCAATGCAACAACAAAAACAAACTTTTATCCCACTAAGTGGGGCCAACTAAATGAATCTTTTTCTTCATTGTGTCCTATTGAGTGTCATATTTTCATGAATTCTAATAGATTAAGACTATTTTTTATGCAATATGCCTGTCTTTTTAGGTCTACCTCTGCCTTACTTAACATATGTCAAAACTAAAACATTTACTCTCCTAACTAGATCATCAGATGGTTGGCTTTTAATGTGACCAAACTATCTCAGACAAATCACTCTAATTTTGTCTGTCACTGGAGCTACACCAACCATTTCACAGATAGATTTGTTTCGCATTTTGTGTCCAAGTGTCAAGCCATTGATTCATTTAAGCATTTTCATCTTAGCAACACTTAATTTTGTTCATGCTTCTCTTTTAAAGTCCAATATTCTACTCCATAAAGCATTGCAAGTCTCACCCATCTTATAAAATTTCTCTTCATGTTTAATCGGTACTTTTCTATTACACAATAGGCCTGATGCATTCCTTCACCTCAACCAACCAATCTGAATTCTACTAATAGCACCCCCATCTATATCACCATCACTTTGAACAATAGACCCGAGATATCTAAAACATTCACACATTTTAATGATTTGACACCTATTATTACAACTCTGCCACTAGAGCTTCTACTACTAAAAATACATTCCATGTTTTTAGTTTTAGATCTGCTCAAACAAAGGCTTTTAGACTCCAATGTAGATCCCCATAATTCAAGTTTTTCTTGAACTTATTCTTGAGTCATATTTACAAGAAGCATATAATCACCAAAAAACGTACACCACGGTACATCCTCCTATAAATGACCTGTAAGAGCATCCATAATTAAAGCAAAAGGATATTGGCTTAAAGCTGATCCCTGATGTAATTCCACTGAAATAGCAAAAGACATGCACATGCAAACAATATAAATAATAAATCTCATTCTTATTTTATTTTCATAACATTAAGTACATAAAATAATAACATGAATTATGCAATAGACGCGACATCCAAAAATTAGTAACATGGAATTCAATATGATTAAATGAATTAAAAGAGCATGTAAAACTATATAAACAATTAACATATTGTATCAGATTTAGAAGAAATTAAATTATTACTATAATTTAAAAGTACAATTACTCACCTCGATCATAGACAATTTGTTTTTATCACTTCTTTCAAATTAACACTTATAAAATATAAATTATTCATGTTACTAAATTTTTAACACATTACTTAATTATATTTTAATTTAGTTATTATTTATTGTTTTATTAATTGTTTTAGTTAGGATTTCAATACTTAAACTTTAAATTTAATCATTGTAATATATATTAGATATTTTTAATTTATATAAAATACTTTTGGAAATAAAACATTAACTTTTCTTTCCATCTTCAACCATTTCTTGATCCAAAAGTGATACTTTTATAGCCTGAATCAGATGCACTTAAATTTAATATTTAAATAACAAACTTATATATATATATATAGAGAGTGTGACAGGGCTCTTGAATCTTCTGTTTTGGTGAGCTAATGCCTTGCTTAAGGGGATTGATTCTCAGACATTACCTCCTAAATACTCACCCAACCCGCGAGGGCATTGAAGTCCTTTTAGGATGGTTCACATTTCAGTAAGATACTCAAAGAGAGAGTAATACCAAGAAGTGTTACTTCTTAATCTTCAGTACTACACCTAAATGAGCATTCACTAAAGAGTTCTAAAGGCTATTTAGGGAAAGAGAAGAAACATATTATGCTAAATAATTTATATATAATATTTAAAACTCACCTTTATATCTTCGATCGAAAGCCCTACTCACACAAAACTCGTTTTCCTCCTCTACGCATGATTTGACCTGCTCTATGCTACGCTTGAGCCTCCCACACTGTTGCCCTCGCCCCTAATATCGAATGCGTGGAAAATCCTTTGTCTGTGATTATCTCACGCCAAAATCATTCTTTTCTTTGAACCAGAGCTGCGAGCCGCTCGACGTTTTTGCCTACCCTCAATGAAAACTCCTTTGTTTGACAATCTAAAACGTCGTCGTCTATCGTTGCTACCGCCTTCGGCTACTGAGAAGCCCTAGCTTGTGCTTGTCAATCCTCTTGCTTTCGCCTCACATCGATTGCCTCCCCCGACAAGTCGTTAAGG
This sequence comes from Phalaenopsis hybrid cultivar, assembly GCA_002079205.1. NCBI lineage: Eukaryota > Viridiplantae > Streptophyta > Magnoliopsida > Asparagales > Orchidaceae > Phalaenopsis > Phalaenopsis hybrid cultivar. Next base: position 16,014 of record JXCR01029580.1, on the reverse strand, counting down.
TTAGGATTGCTTGTTTCCTCCCCTTTCCTTCGACTTCCTCTCTTGAACTACCTTGAGTAGTCGAAACGACGTGTCACATTCAATAATTTTTAAATAACAAGCATAAAATTTATAAGTCCAAGTCACCTAGTCTGATTCTCCTCTTCTCCTTTTCTCCTTTTCTCCTTTTCATCAAGACTGGAGTCGATAAGACTAATATTTAATGATTTTAAGTTTACAGATATCAATTAAATTGTGAACATTAATGTTTCTTAGTGTCCAAATCCCCGATGATGGGCGAATTGATTGAAGATTTTAATCGTAGCGGTCAATTCTTAAATCAAATATTTCAAATCAAGTTTTCAAAGTACCCAACCAAAACATTGAAGTTAAAAAAAAATCACCAAAATTTTAAGCAAATTTTCTCCATCTTCCATGATAGTTTATCGAAGGTGACAAACTTTTGATTGACTTTAGCTCATAAAAAGTGAATATCGCATCGATTTTATTATTCTATTCACACTCAAAGCAATCTCATGCCATTAAGTATGTTGCCTGAGTCCTCTGTTCGTGTGGTATGACCCAATGACTCCATAAAAAGTAACAGTTATGATTAGAGCGCTCTGACCTTGTTGTTTGATGCCAAATGATACAATTAAATTATGATCACACTTGCAACCCATATGCTCCCAATAATTTTCTATCATTTAACTTGTGAATTATAAAGGTACATTTGATTGACATTCAATTTTTTGTTAGCTAAGGTGGAATTAAATTTGTCTCTTTAGCCAAACATTTACCTCAGATCTACGAGGGTCTCTTGGACGATGCAACCCATGGTGGCTGACAAGAAATTCTTCAGTCAGGTTAGTTCTACCATCTCCTCTGACTAAATAGATTAGGGATCACGATGACTTGAGACGACATCATCATGGGATTTTGATCAGATTTCATTATCATTTTCTTCATTATTCACTTTAAGCTCTAGATGATAAATTTTATAACTTAAAATCTATGTTTGTTGCTACTATACACTATATATTTAGTAATTATTGACCAACCTTAATCAAAAGTGCTCTCCCTTTATCGAGAGAGGTAATTAACCATAGAGCCTTGCGCCTATGGGAAATCTTGATCCCCATATCAAAAGCTTCTAACAAAATGACGGTGAAATCTTTGGATAGTGTCTCACCTACAATCTAATTTGTCTTATGAAAATTTTACTCGGAATATCAAAATAAATGCACCTAACACGAGAACGAGAGTCCGGAGCGTGAATTTTCAGAGCCCTCGCTTTTTTGCTAATCAAATCAATTCTCATTATTACTTAATTTAACAGTCGATGAGGACCAGGAAAATCCGATAAGGATTTTTTCGTTGTTTAAGATTTTAAGAGATTGTCATAGATGTGCTCATCAAAGCATCAATATTTATCAATGAAAGTTTGAATTAGACATATAACATAGGCTGTTTGAATGATATTGACGCGGGGCTGTTGGGCTGGACCGATCAGTCCAGCATGTAGGTGTCGGTCTAGTAGGGAGGCTGAATCGGCCAGTCTTCTAATGANTAAGGATTTTTTCGTTGTTTAAGATTTTAAGAGATTGTCATAGATGTGCTCATCAAAGCATCAATATTTATCGATGAAAGTTTGAATTAGACATATAACATAGGCTGTTTGAATGATATTGATGCGGGGCTGTTGGGCTGGACCGATCAGTCCAACATGTAGGTGTTGGTCTAGTAGGGAGGCTGAATCGGCCAGTCTTCTAATGGGGTGAGAATTACCGCCCATTCTCCCCTCCCAATTTCCTATTATATTCCCTTCCATAGAGGGAACTCCCTTCCTCTTATATTCCTTGCCTTTTTCAATTCCCTTTCTTATTCTATTTCCTTCCTATTTTAATTTCTTCCTATTATAACTACTAGGATCTATTATATATATGTTGATTGTTTGCTTAGGGTTTGATTCTTGATTATTTGCTAATTTCAGATTTTTGCCTACCGACATTTCTCCCTTCTGACGGCTGTATCCAACGGCTAGAAGTTGCTCCAGTTGTAACTTGTCCGAGGTTGTGATGTTTCCTTCTTGTTTCCCTCTTCTCGCTGCCACCAAGTCCACTTGCCGCCTCAACCCTGCTGTTCCAGATTCCTCTTGCTAATCTTTAGCCTTGTTGTTCCAGTTTCCAGCCTAGGTCTGCAAACTCCCTCCATGCTGTTCCAGATTCCACCTGGTGATCTGCAATCTTGCTGTTCTAGTTTCCTGTCGCCAATCTGCAGCTCGCCTCCCTGTTGTTCCTACGTCCACAAGCCGACTTGCAGCCCTGCTGTTCTCGCCCCCAGTCATTGGCCTACAATCCGCCTTCTTGCTTCTTCTACATCCACCCACGGAATGACAGCCCTGTTGTCCACCTTTCAGTTACCGATCACCCTACCACCTCTCACTCTGTCNCCTGTCGCCAATCTGCAGCTCGCCTCCCTGTTGTTCCTACGTCCACAAGCCGACTTGCAGCCCTGCTGTTCTTGCCCCCAGTCGTTGGCCTACAATCCGCCTTCTTGCTTCTTCTACATCCACCCACGGAATGACATCCCTGTTGTCCACCTTTCAGTTACCGATCACCCTACCACCTCTCGCTCTGTGCCATCGTCAACCCCCAGCCTCGCCTCCGCTGTCCATGAATATCCCTATTCGACTAGTTTTGTTGTATTTTTATTTCTATTGGAGTCTCGCTTGTAACCCATACCGTTTTTCTTAGTAACATTTGTTTCCGTTGTCATGGTTTGAGTTAAATCCAGCATAAACTATGCTTCTTATTAGAAAACTAATTTATCTCATGTATGAATGACACTGTTGATCATTCGTTCTCTGATTATCTTGTAGTGATGTACANGTCTCGCTTGTAACCCATACCGTTTTTCTTAGTAACATTTGTTTCCGTTGTCATGGTTTGAGTTAAATCCAGTATAAACTATGCTTCTTATTAGAAAACTAATTTATCTCATGTATGAATGACACTATTGATCATTCGTTCTCTGATTATCTTGTAGTGATGTACGAAGGGAATCTGATTTGAACACCAAAATTATAATTTTTATAATTTGATATTTGTTAGGTCTAGTATCATACATCTCGATGAGAACGTAAACTTTAGTTATACATGTTTGACTCAAGATAGATCTAGCAGAAGAATATCTTTGAGCACTTTATGATGAACTGCAACTGCAAAACCAGATATGTTGGTATTTTTTATGATGAGTTCATGATGTCCTTCCTTTTGTCTCTTTTGACTGTAGAGGATGGAAGCAAGGGATTTTGGCGGTGTCAGGGGCTTATATGTAGCAGAAATTATTTAGTAAAACTTTTATTTCAAAATTTCTAGTATTTGTTCTGAAAAGGAGTTTAATTGGATGAGATGCAGACATGAAAAATGAAGCTAAATCTCAAATATTGGCCTTTCCTTGAAGATGGTGCTTTTATCAGAATTGATGAGTATTGCGCTAGAACAATCTGAAATTTTATCCAATAGAATTATTTCTTGTTATAGGTTGATTCGAGTGCAACTAAGATTAATAGATAGGAGTAGAATAGTCTGACCTAGTAACATGAAAACCTAGTAACATGAAAATAGTTATTTAGTACATGAGCATGTAAAGGATATGTTAACTGGCAGCTGCTATAGGTTATCACAATTTCAGCATTCTAACTGATCAATTCTTCTTAGTTCTGTGGATATTTATCTCTACCATTTGAAATGGTTATTAGGATTGTTAGTTTGGTTCTTCTTAGGCCCCTAAGCATTATAAAAATATTTTTAGTGCAAATAAGGGTGGTCGGTTATCTAATGACTATTAAACATAGGCTTGGTGGAGTATGCTAAGGTGAAGATTCTAATTAGATTTATTTGTAGGGNTTCGATGCCTTTGACTTTATGGTGTTTAACTATTCTATCAGTATTCTTATCTTGCCTATAAGATAAATTTTCATTTTATTTGTTTGGATGCAAGTTAAATTTTCTAAATCGAGATTTATAAATTCTTGTGATTTTATGTGTAAAATGACTTGGTAATTAGTATCCATAATTCGAGTTAATTTTTCAATCTATTTGAGAGTACTATGTCGAGGGCAGTAAATGAGTTTTTTTGAGTAACCGTAAATATAGTGATAAAAATAACTTGGGATTCCTCATTGTTCAATTAGTCCAATTAAGAATTATTTACATTTTTGTTAGATTTATCATATACGCATGAAATTATAATTAGATGTGACCGAACTTGTTATTTAATGATTAGGATGTTAAATTGAGATTGTTAGGGATTAGTGGATTTAACTAGTGTATTTTTATTATGATTTTTACTAATTAATTATTTAGACTATAATCATGGTTAAATAGGTATATTTAAATTTGACATGGGACAGACTAGGACAGAGTAATATGCCATATATAGTCAAAACAGATCAAGAGCATCGATTAAGAAAATTATAATTTCTTACATGATGGTACTCTAGGCTTTAGAAAAAAAAACTTCACTATAGATTCATATCTCTACATTTTAGAACTAGATGCATCATAAGAGAAATTAAATCTCTCCTTGTATCAATCAGAATGATGATGAACTTGATACTTGGGAATGCATCAACTTGCCCTATGACAATTAGTAAGAATCGCAGCCCAAATCAATTGTACGAAGCTTCCCCTTCAAATCTTTCTCCTATGCTTGCATGTATTTTGTATCTTCAATATTTTGTGTTAGTACCCAACTCACAATAGTACATCATTTCTATTTGGGACTCTGAAATGTACATCTTCTTTGTAAAGTTCTAGAAGATTGTGTAGTATATAGTCAAAACAGATCAAGAGCATCAATTAAGAAAATTGTAACTTCTTACATGATGGTTCTCTAGGCTTTAGAAAAAAAAAAAAACTTCACTATAGATTCGTATCTCTACATTTTAGAACTATATGATTCATAGGAGAAATTAAATTTCTCGTTGTATCAATCAGAATGATGATGCAATTGATGCTTGGGAATGCATCAACTTGCTTTATGACAATTAGTAAGAATAGCTGCCCAAATCAATTGCACGAAGCTTTCCCTTCAAATCTTTCTCCTATGTTTTACATGTATTATTGTATCATCAATATCTTGTCAGTACCCATCTCACAATAGTACATTTATATTTGAGACTTTGAAATGTACATCCTCTTTGTAAATTTCTAGAAGATTGTGTAGTATATGACAGCACAATTTCTTCGAACCGACAGCTCTTTTTTGGGTATATGCTAGTGTGCAATGATAAAAGTCCTTTGCACCCAATTTTTTAGTTCTTTCTACAGGAGTATCTTCATTGTGCGTTTCTTAGGTATTCACTCAAGTGAAAGTGAATTGTTTGCAAGTGCGAGTTGCAAGTGCGAGGAATTTGATCATGTTCACATAACATGCTAAAAACTACTTGCAAATTGGTACAAAGAAATCATCCTCTCAAATGTTCCACTTGAAAACCTGTATATCACATATCCAACCTCCCCAATTTAGAAGATTTGTACATGAACAATTGATTAAGTGTTTTCAGTACAATTATATACTTCATCCTNCTACAGGAGTATCTTCATTGTGCGTTTCTTAGGTATTCACTCAAGTGAAAGTGAATTGTTTGCAAGTGTGAGGAATTTGATCATGTTCACATAACATGCTAAAAACTACTTGCAAATTGGTACAAAGAAATCATCCTCTCAAATGTTCCACTTGAAAACCTGTATATCACATATCCAACCTTCCCAATTTAGAAGATTTGTACATGAACAAGTGATTAAGTGTTTTCAGTACCATTATATACTTCATCCCATTCTTATATTGATTATGTATTTTATGGGAAACAATAATAAGTGCATTAGTGTAGAATATTTGGAGAACAAAAAAAATTATTCATTCTCCTTTTCATATAGACCGATTACAAGCTAAATAGAGGGGGATGACTCCCAATTTAGGAAAGCAATAAAGTCAGCCATAACTCCCCATAATAAAAAAGGAAACCAGAAATATGATATACCAATAATTTTGAATCATAATAAAATAAATATTAACAATAGAAGATATTTAAATTAACATTTACGAAAAGATCCAACACCCCCTCAAGTTGGAGAATAAATAACTATCATGCCCAACTTGCTTACAAGGAACTTAAAATTAGGCCTGAAAAGTCCTTGGTGAAGATATCTGTTATTTATTCTGTTGTCATAGTGAAAGGCATGCAAATTGCTTCACAATCAATCTTCTCTTTTATAAATTATCCATCAATCTTCACGTGTTTTGTGCGATCATGTTGCACGGGATTCTCCGCAATGCTTATGGTAGCTTTATAGTCATAATACAACTTCATCTGCATGCTTATAAGTATTCGTATTCTTTCAAGAATTCTCATCAACCATCCCACATACTCCATTAGCCATAGCTCCATATTTTGCTTTGGCACTACTCCTTGTCACAACATTTTGTTTTTTATTGTGCAATGTAATCAAATTTCCCATACATGAGCACAATATCCAGACGTCGATCTTCTGTCAACAATTGAGCCCGCCTAGTCTGCATCTCTATGTTATGCTATGTGATCTTTTGAAAAAGTAAACCTTCACTTGTTGTACTTTTTAGGTATCTGAGAATCCTGTTAACCGCTTCAAGATGTTTCTTAGAAGGCGAATGCATAAATTANGCCTGAAAAGTCCTTGGTGAAGATATCTGTTATTTATTCTGTTGTCATAGTGAAAGGCATGCAAATTGCTTCGCAGTCAATCTTCTCTTTTATAAAGTATCCATCAATCTTCACGTGTTTTGTGCGATTATGTTGCACGGGATTCTCCGCAATGCTTATGGTAGCTTTATAGTCATAATAAAACTTCATTTGCATGCTTATAAGCATTCGTATCTTTTCAAGAATTCTCATCAACCATCCCACATACTCCATTAGCCATAGCTCCATATTTTGCTTTGGCACTACTCCTTGTCACAACATTTTGTTTTTTATTGTGCAATGTAATCAAATTTTCCCATACATAAGCACAATATCCAGACGTCGATCTTCTGTCAACAATTGAGCCCGCCTAATCTGCATCTCTATGTTATGCTATGTGATCTTATGAAAAAGTAAACCTTCACTTGTTGTACTTTTTAGGTATCTGAGAATCCTGTTAACCGCTTCAAGATGTTTCTTAGAAGGCAAATGCATTAATTGACTTACACTTACAACAAAGGCGCTATATGACCTTTTTTGTGACACGTATATCAACTTTTCTACTAAATTTTGATATCAAGTTGTATTCATCAGGTCGCCCTCCTCATCTCCTAGTTTCTGATTCGGATTAATTGGAGTGTTTGTGGGCGTGCAACAATTCATCCCGATTTTCTTTAGAAGATCAAGAACATATTTACCATTGGGAAACAACCCCTTTCTTTAATTTATCAACCTCCATGCTAAAAAAATAGCTCAGAGATTTTAAGTCATTAGTCTTAAAAACGATGAGAGGGAAGTCTTCAACTGGTTCATTTGATATACGTCATCTTCGGTGAGAATTGTATTGTCCACATTTACAGTATGATTATCTTCCCATTCTTTGAATGTTTGAAGAATATTTTATGATCTCGTTACTTTTGAGTCTATCCCTAACCATTAACAAATGTTATAAATTTCTAATATCATGCTCTAAGTGACTTCTTCAACTTGTACCAGGACTTTTTTAGTTTACTTAATTTTGTGTCGAACTTCTCACTAAATTCTAGAGGTGCATTCATATACATTTCTTACTTTGAGCCCCCATTGAGAGATGTTTTTTTATGCATAACTATTGTAAGGGTTAGTTAAAGTTAGCTGTAAGTGGCAGAAAAACTCTTATAGAGTTTAGTTTTGTAACTGGGGTGAATGTCTCTAAGTAATCAATATCTTAAGTATTAGTGAATCCCTTGGTAACCAGTGAAAACTTATATTGTTCTAGAGTGCCATTAGAGTTATACTTGTTTGTAAATATCGATTTGCATTTGACAATTTTTTTTCCCTCTAGGTAGATCAATCGATTCCCAAGTGCTATTTTCTCTAGAGCTTTCATCTCATTGAAGAGACTCTTTCCACTTAGGAATTTTCAAATCATTCTACATAGTATTAGAAATTTTCATACAAGACAAATGCTTGATAAAAGACCGAAAAATAGATGAGAGATTTTCATATGACACATAATAAGACAATTGGTGTTGGGTGGAACACCTCTCTCCCTTGTAAGCAGCATGGGATGGCTGGAATCATTAAATTTCGAATTAGGGCTAGACTCTGGTTCAGGACTAAAGGACTCACAACTTGAAGATCAAGTGGACTGATCATGAGGTAAAATTTCAATGAAGACAGTACTTGAAGGATTCATGGATTATGTGCAATTCAAATGTTTTGTTGACTCTTTCTTTTGAGTTATTTTTTTGTTGCGATTAGACAATGTCAAATAATACCAATGTCATAGTTCTTTTTCTTGTTCTCTTTGTTAGTTATAGACTATGAACATCATGAGATGACAATGTAGGAAGATCGAAATTGTCTTTAATATCTAAAAAACTAGACTCGCTTTCTCCTAATATAATATAGTTTGGATTTTCAGGTTAAATAATAAAGGTTGGGGGGATATTATTTTGCGAGTCTTCAATTTGAAGAAAGTCCTGCAAACTAGTAGTTGAATCTTTGTTTTGTCCTTCCCGCTTGAAGATGAGATGAAAAAAATATTGTACTTCAGAAAAAGGTGACATCCATGAAAACAAGCATTTTCTAAGAAATAGGATCATAATATTTATTCCCCTTTTGGGTGAGGGCATAACTACAAACACATTTTATGGCTTGGGGTTAAACTTTTCCTTAACTATGACTATGAATGTGAACAAATGTAGTATACTCTAATATTTTTGAAGGTAAATTAGAAGAAAGCCGATTTATTGGGTAAATTTTCTGAAAAACATCAAAAAGATTTTTCAAAGGTCAAAACTTTATTTACTTTTCTATTAATGAGAAATATAGTAGTAAGAACGACTTCACGTCAAAGATATTTTGGCACCTGATTTGTAATTAACAATGCTCGAGCTACTTCCAAGAAGTGTTTTTTTCAATCACACCATTTTGTTTTGGGGGTGTCGACACAAGAGCTTTTCTGAACTATTATTTCTTAAAAAACATTTAACCCAAAATATTTTTGAAATGCTCGCCCATTATGACTATAATATTTGAATATTTCTTTTGAAATTGCGTTTGTACCCTGGTGTATTTTTCTTTCATTAAATGTACTTGACCTTGTGTGATCATCTGTAAAAGGTAACAAAGTTTTTTTTTCAACATGTAATATGTTTACAAGGACCCCAAATATTACTATGAATCAGAGTAAAATGTGTAGTTGGTTTATAAATTTCTGGATGAAAAGACACATGATGATGTTTGACAAACTGACAAACTTCATATTAGAAATTTGACAAATTTTGATTTTGAAATTATCAGGAAAAAAAGAATTTTAAATACTGAAAATTTAGATGACCTAACCTATAATATCATTATCTTTGAAAAAAAAATTCGAATTTAAAGAAGTAATTTGATATTCTATTTGCATCAAGTCTATCGTCAAAATAATAGATTTCATCATTTTCCTTAGCATTGCTAATTATCGTCAGTTTTTGATTCCTAAAACTTACAGCAAGAAGAGTGGAAATTAACTTGACACTGATAATTATTATTATTTTACTAATGGATAGTAGATTATAAGGCAAATTGGGAAGTCATGAATGGTTAACAATGATGTGAGTTTGATAGTGAAAATTCCCAAGGGGGGGACTATCAACAATTTTGACCCTTTTATTTCATGCACAAGGCCTTTAAGATAAGAAAATTAAGAACAATCAGTCATATGATCAATTGTGCTAGAATAAATATTCCATCAACAACAACAGCAACAACAAGGCCTTAATCCATCTACGTGGGGTCGGCTACATGAATCCTTTTTCTCTATTGTGTCCTATTTAGTGTCATATTTTCATCTAGTTCTAATAAATTAAGATCATGTTTTATACAATAAGCCCAAGTCTTCCTAGGTCTACCTCTTCCTTTCTTAACGTAAGTCGAATCTAAGACATCTACTCTCCTAATCGGATCATCAGATGGTCGGCGTATAATATGACCAAACTAACTAAGACGACTCTCTCTAATTTTGTCTGTCATTGGAGCTACACCAACCCTTTGAATGAATAAAATTAGATTTAACACCTAACAAGCTAAAGAGTTACCTTTTGTGTTGAAGAACAAGATAGTGTTAGTGCAATTTTTGAGGTTGAAACAACTTGTGTTGATGCTCTAATTGCTCCTTAGTGAATGGTATTGCATTTGAGTTGGTAGAAGACTCTTGTGTTTCATCAGCAGTGACTTGGTAAGGCCGACTTTCACGTTTAGATTTTGTTTTCTAATTTGGGTGGCTTATCATGAATCTTTCAATATTTTTCTTTTGTATGTCATGATTTTATGCAATGCTTGCACCTTCATGGGTAGGGTAGATTGATTTTGGAATACTGGAATCAGTGAAAATGATAGAATTTCTTTGGGCTTCAATCATCGCCGACATACATCAGATGAGAAAGAGGGCGGATCTGAAAATCCAAGTCAATTTCGATCACGAGTTATTTTGTTGCTTAAAGTTAAGTAGAGGAGAAGTTGGTGGAGATGGCTCCAGCGAAGAAGATGAAGAGTTTAAAACAGATTGAGTATTTGATGGGTCTGCTTCAGATTTTGTTGAAATATCTAATTTAAATTACAAGATTTATTGTCTTTCCTATTTAGAATTATAATTGAAAATAATTTATTCTTATAAGAAGTTATTAGGAATAAATTATTTCCTTAATATAAGAAAATTTTTTTCCCGTTTTATGTTTATTTACTTAAATTAAGAAATATTGTTTTCATATTTTATGTTATTCCTATATCTCTTAATAAATAATATGAATTAATTATTGGAGATATTAGGTGATATATCTTTCCTTTCATATCATTTCTTTTTTATTATTTTTCTATTATAGGATTCTTGTAAGGGTTATTTATAACCCCGTTCATATCAATGGAACAATCAAGTATTCCACTTTATTCCGCATTATTCTGAATTTCAACTCGGTATCATAGTAGTTACAAAAATTTCAAAAAACCCTCGCCTTCTTCCTTCCAAAACCTGAAGAATTGCAAAAGGCGAAGCTTTCTCTTCTGCCGGTTTCACCGCTGCTGCTCTGCCTGGATTTGCAAAACCTTCGGTCTCTCCACTGTTCCGCAATTGGCGAAATTGATGATCGCCATCTGCGAAGCCCTCGTCCTCTTCCAGCAAGCTCGACGGTTCTGGAACCAGACAACGACTTGCTTTGGATTGAGGCCGATCTCGGTGGCAAGATTGACTTTCCGACAGGATTCTAGCTTGAGTCCCTTATCAAAATTCATCTCCAGGAATCTTACTTTTTTATCATGTCGGAAAATACATATGATTTCGCTACCTCTATTCAGCCTTCCACCTTGTCATCTGCTTCTGCATCACCCTGCTCTAGAACCACCGAAAGTCATCTAGCCCAAATCACCACAATCCGTCTCAATGGTGATAATTTTCTATGCTGGTCACAATCAGTGATGATGTTCATTAAAGGAAGATGGAAGATAGGCTACCTAACAGTGGAAGTCCGTGAGCCAGCCACTACAGATCCATCCCACGCAACCGGGATGCAGAAAATTTCATGATAATGACATGGTTTGTGAATTCTATGGAAGAATAGATAGGCGCAAACTACATGTGTTACTCTACTGCCAAAGAACTCTTGGAGAATGTGACCCAAATGTATTCAGAGATGGGTAACCAATACCAGGTTTATGAACTATCCCTAAAACTTAGTGATATTCGTCAAGGTAATAATTCTGTCACAAAATACTTTAATTCCTTAAAAAGAATATGACAAGACCTTGAACTGTTTAATGATCAAGAGTGAAACTTCCCTGATGATGCCAGTAGGTATAAAACCATTGTTGATGCAAATAGAATTTTTAAATTTCTTGCTACACTTGACGAGGTCAGGGGCAAAATTATTGGGAGAAGTCCCATGCCTTCAATCCATGAGGCTTTATTAGAAGTCCGCCGCAAAGAACTCGAAGAGGAGTGATGCTCAACAAGAAATCCACTCCTACCAGCATACTTGAGACCTCGGTATTCCATTCTGAGGCTCATGTCAGTAAGCAGACTGTTCCATATTCACAAAAGAATGAGTAGAAACCCCGGGTGTGGTGTGATCATTGTAACAAACCACGACACACTAAAGAAAGCTGCTGGTACCTCCACGTAAACCTGCAGATTGGAAGTCAATAAACAAGCGCAAGCCACCTACTGCAAATGCTGCTGTCGAACAAATCAGCCCATTTAGCAAAGAGCAAATCGATCAAGCCCTGAATCTGCTAAATCCCAATTTGGCTACTGGTACTCCATATTGTTCGATGGTACATGCAGGTAGAAAACTAAACCCTTGGATTATTGATTCGGGCGAGAGCTTCTGATCATATGACAATTTACACTATTTATTTGAATCATACATCACATGTTCTGGTGATGAAAATGTTCGTATTGCTGACGGTAGTTTCTCTTCCATTGCTGGAGAAGGAAACATTAGGCTATCCAAGAGTATAGGTCTTAAATCTGTACTCCATGTTTCGAAACTCAAATATAACCTTCTATCAGTCAGCAGACTTTCAAAGGATTCTAACTGCCGTGTAATTTTCTGTGAATATTATTGTGTTTTTCAGGATCGGAAGTCGGGGATGATGATTGGGAGAGCTAAAAAGATAGGAGGGCTTTACTACTTTGAGGAGACCGTTCCAAGTGAAAAGAGGTTCAAGCTTACAACAGTATAGGTTCGAACCCTGCAATAGAAAAAATAATAGAATTGCATCTTAGACTAGGTCATCCAAGTTTTTCTTATTTAAGACATTTATTTCCTAATTTGTTTAAGGGTGTTAATTGTACTTTACTTCAATGTGAAACGTGTTATTTGACAAAAAGTCATTGCATAAATTTTGCTCCAAAACCATAATATACTTCAAAATCTTTTTTTATGATCCATAGTGATATTTCGGGACCTTCAAAAGTCAAAACATTATCTAGGAAAAGGGGATTTCTGACTTTTATTGACAATCACACCAGAATATAATTGATTTATTATATAAAAAAAAATCAGAAGTTTAAAAACTCTTTGAAGATTTTTACAACATGATTGAAATTCAATTTGAAACTAGAATAGACATCCTTAGATCCGACAATGGAACTGAATACTTTAATAAATGTTTAGGAGAGTTTTTGATAAACAAATACATAATTCATCAATCTAGTTGTCGTGACAGTCCACAACAAAATTGAAATGCTGAGAGAAAAAATAGAAATTTACTTAACGTTGCTCGGGCTATTATGCTTTTAATGAATGTTCCTATACTTATGGGGGCATGCTGTTTTAACAACATCATATTTGATAAACCGAATGCCAACTCGAGCTTTACAATATACAACTCCTCTAAACAAACTGAAAAACAGTTTTTCAATTCTATGAATGTCTTCAAATATTCCTTTAAAAATCTTTGGATGTAAATGTTTCGTCCATATTCTGGATAAATTTCGATCAAAATTGGATCCAAAATCTGAAAAATATATTTCCTTTGGATATGCTTCGAACAAAAAGGAGTACAAATGCTTTAATTATGTCACCAAAAAAACTTACATTAGTATGGATGTGATATTAATGGAAAAAATTTCCTTCTTTCATAAAAATCCACTTCAGGAGTATAATACAGATGGAGAGGTTGATTTTTGGCAATTTTCTAGTCCATTACCAAGGTTTCTTCTAACGACCAAGCAACAGATATTCTAACAAAAAGTCTTCACAAAAACCAGTTTGACGGTTTAGTGTGCAAACTTGAGGGGGAGTGTTGAAATATCTAATTTAAATTACAAGATTTATTGTCTTTCTTGTTATGAATTATAATAGGAAATAATTTATTCCTATAAGAAATTACGAGGAATAAATTATTTCCTTAATATAAGGAGATATTTGCTTTCATATTTTATATTTATTTCCTTGGGTTAGGAAACATTTATTTTTCTATTTTATGTTATTTCTTATATCTCCTAATAATTAATATGAATTAATTATTGGAGATATGAGGTGATATATATTTTCTCTTATATCATTTTTTTTTATTATTTTTCCTATTATAAGATTCTTGTAAGGTTTATTTATACTTCCGTTCATATCAATGAAACAATCAAGTATTCCACTTTGTTCCGTATTATTCTTAGTTTCAACAGATTCATTTCAATTCTCCGGTTCACGAAACTTGGGAACGAAATGATTCTTTGTGGAAACTAGAGGAATGGAAAGAAGTACTCTTTCCTCAAATTACAATTTCTAATGGTGGTAAAGACCAAGAAGAAACCAACGGAGAAGAAGTTGCTACCCAAAAAAACAAAAATTGCGGAAGAGAAGAATTCAAAGGTGGCGGCAAAAGTCTTTGCCTATAAGAAGCCTCATACTGAGAAGCAGCTTTTGATGTCAAAAAAGGGAGACAAAAAGTAGTAGCCGAAATCTTGTATGTCATGGTTGGTGTAGAATCTTGATGACAGGATCGTGAAAAAGCTGCGACATCAAAACCATGCGGAAGCTATCTAAATCTTTCAAATGCTGTGATCGTGTTGGCTCTAATCGTGACTGCATTGCTAGGAGATGGGTCACTGACCTCCACTTATTCAGTCGTTGGATCACGAGTATATCACGATGTGGTTGGTCATGAAGGCGATGGTATCGGGCAAACCTTGGAAGAGCAGAAACAATGCGACACAACACGACGACTCTTGTGAGCGGAACTCGTGAACGATTAGCTGTATTCAATGCAGTTTTGAAGGGATAGTCTGCTATGATACCATGTAGGTTTTCGGATAATTAAAATAATTATTCCTTCTCAATTTCTTTTAAAATAATTACATGGTAAATAGAGGGGAATGACTCCCATTAGAAAAGAAATAAAGTCAAACATAACTCCCCATAATAAAAGAAAAAAACGAAGATAATGACATACCATTAAGTATGAATCATAACAAAAATAAAATACTAATAATAGAAGATACTAAAATTAAAATCTTCTTAAAAATTCTAGCAATTAGTACCATCTATTGCAAAGTAATATTTTTGCAAAACATTAAACATAATTACTAAAAAGTATCCAACCTCCTCCCTACGAGGGGCTTTATCAATGCACAATTACCATGATTAGCCTTGTCCAAGTTATGCGGTGTCGTGAGTATCTACTTGTTCAATTGACAAGAAATTTAAAAGTTGTTTCCGTTGTTTTGGGCTCAGTCATATCATAATAACTCCACTCTGTAAATTTTGGGGTTGACAAAAAAAAAAGAAAACATTGAAGTATATAGATTGACTATGAATCCTCTTCTTCATACATCCTTGTGAGCATTGGTTGAGGTTTTAAATGTATTTTGCTTAAATACTTTTGTACAATACCCATCCATGTTACTTCAGTGACCCTTTTTCTTTTTCATTTCATCCTAATTATATATTTTAATCTTTCATATTGTTGCAACAATTATCTTGTATATTACAAGCTCATATCATTTAGGTATGTTTTTCATTATCTTTTTCTCAATAAGTGTTACCAGCACAGCTCTTTTTATATAATAACTTTTAATCTGTTGTGAAAGAATCCTCACCATTCTGGGCAGGGGTCTTTGATGTGAAGTTAGTTGTGGGGTGGATATGTGATATGAAAACCAGTGCAATTGATGGCCTTAACGCTAGCCTGTGTACAATTTTGTAAAATTTGTTTTCAAGGTTTTATGGTTTGAACAAAATTTTGTATGCAAACCCCCTTAAAAGCTCCTGGTTTTGATCTTAATCTTGTCATCTGCACAAATTTTTCTCTCATCATAAAATTTTCTGCTACATTCTTACGAAGGT
>JXCR01029573.1:73459-85029 GCA_002079205.1 Phalaenopsis hybrid cultivar | reverse complement strand
AGACTTTACTTAAGCTGGCTTGAATGAGAAGTTTGATTCCAACAGAGAGGCCCACTCTATCAACCATCACATCGAATCTGTTATGCAGGCCTGTGATTTCCTAGTCTTTACAGTCCATGTGAACCTGTCTCATGCTTAAATTCGGGACCACACTTACTTGGCACGTTAGCGTCTAGCATAATGTGATTCAAAAAAAGCACAACTCACAAGAATTGTTTTTTCTTTCCTAGATTTTCAAATGTGGAGAGCTAAAAAAATTATTCCAATTTTAATTAACAAATTACTTCAATCATGCTATGAAAGAGACACTTTCATATATCGGTGAGTATGTTATAAAAGGTTTTAAATATAATGATTATAAATTGAAAAATATGTATATTAGAAGGATTAATATTAGATTGTCTAATTGGAGATTAATATTATGTATTCTAACTAGATGAGTTTGTAAGAATTAATAGAATCGGAGATGGAATTATAGCCCTTAAGATTGTTGTTGGTACTAAGATAACTAATGTTATAAGTGCTTAGGCTCTTCAAGTAGGTTTAGATATATGTTCTAAAGAAAAATTTTGGAATGACCTAGAGGGATTAAGACAAATGATATCTTTTGAAGAGAAATTTTATTGGAGAAGATTTAAATGGACATGCCCATAGAGTAGTAGAAGGTTTTAAAAATATTCATGGTGGCTATGATTTTGGGCTGATTAATGAAGCCATATTAGATTTGCTTTGGCATATGATTTTATTATTAATAATACTTTTTTCAAGAAAAGAGATGAGTATATTATTACTTATAAGAATGGATCTAATAAAAGATAAATTGATTATTTTTTTATGAGAAGAAGAGATGTAAAGAGTGTAAGGTCATTCCAAGTGAAAAATTAAGTACTCAACATTGATTATTAGTTATGAGTTTTAAGATGAAGAGTTGAATTAAAGAATACTATGAGTCATTATCATAGAATCAGATAGGGGCACCTAAAAGACATAAATAAAATTACTTTTATGAATAAACTTCAAGATTTCAATATTTGAGACGTTCATGAAGAAGCAGCCTCTATGTGGGATAAAGTAACAAACAATATTGAACAAGTGGCAAAAGATGCATTTGGATAATCAAAAGGAAAAGTTTCTATAAANTTAATCAATTCACTTGATGTTTGAAACACAAAGGGGTTAATTGGTAGAAACCAATTGCACTTTCTTAATTAAGATTAATAAATTTCTAAATTATTAAAATTTGGAAGTTTATTAAAATTAAATGATCCTAGACTTAGGGGTATGACTTTTGAAGTCAATAATTAATCAATTTAATACCCCTATATCGATTTTCAAATAAAATTCAAATCATAAATCATGACCACTCAAAACTTAACCCTCTAATTAAGACACTCACCTAGGACTTAAGGGTTTAGTGGTGACTTAGGATAAATCAAGATTGAATAAAAGAGGATTAGAGAAATAAGCATAATTATATCAAACATCTTTGAAACACCACTAAGCCCAATTAAGATTAAAATTTGGCTAAGTGTTCAAATTTAAAATCAAACATCCTTGAAACACCACTAAGCCCAATTAGGATTAAAATTTGGCTAAATGTTCCTCATAAGTGATAATTACCCTATTCTTAGGGATAATTGAGACATCAGTGCTCACTGAGTAATACAGGACAAATGATAATTACCTCTTTCTTAGGGATAATTGAGACATCAATGTTCACTGAGTAATAAGGATAAGTATTACCCCTTTCTTAGGGATAATTGAGACATCAATGTTCACTGAGTAATAAGGGTATTCACAGAATAAACCATTAGGCAACATAATGAGTTTAAACGGACTCGACGCTTTTCACTAGTTGGTGGGAGAGAGGCATGGACCTGCTTCCCCCTCTTAGCTTGTTGGATACCTCAGAGGCCTATTAAACTTAATATTTTTTGCTTAATGGAATCATACTTAATTAAACTTTTAAGGACTCAGCAAAATATGACATAGAGTTAGGAAAACCCCTCAGAACTCTATTTTTCGTGCTCTTCATAAATGCCCTCACATGCGTTTTTAAGTTTCGGGTGGTGGAACGAGAAGACTCGCCAGGTACGCTTTTACAGTTTATAGTACCGTCTTTCTTCTGCCTTTTTCCTTTCATGTTTCAGGTTTGCATTTACCTACATAAACTTGCTTGTTAACTAGNAATGTAAACGTATACCATCTGATGATCCAAATATAAGATTAGATGTTTTATATTCAAGTTATGTTAAGAAAGGCAGAGGTAGACATAGAAAGAGTTGGACATATTGTATAAAAATGATCTAAATTTATCAGATGGAAATGAAAATATGACACTCAATAAGACATAATGGTTCAAAAGGATTCATGTAGCTAGTGGGATAAAGGCTTGTTTTTGTTGATTAACCTAGTTAGATGAGATCAAATTATATGAATTTTTGAACATTTGAAATTCCTAATTTGTATGTCTTAATTCTCTTTTGTTTATAGAAGGTATTTTGATTGTTTTTTGTGTGTTGATTTATCACCCTATTTTGAGGCAGTTATCAGAGCTACATTCATGAACTTTCAACAACAAACAACTGTGATTCTTGTGAAGCAATTGATAGAAAGCAATAAGATCATATATAACAAGTTTAATTAAGACCTGATGAAGCCATGGGTGATTGCGTTTTGTCATGTACTTAAACATTAACCATGATGGCGAAACAGGCATTCATTCATCAGGTGGTGAAACATCTCGTCAAGTATATGATGTTTTTTGATGGTAAATGAAACCTTCACATGTGGTGCAAGGTGATGGGTGTGTTGTGCTTTTTAATTCTAGAAGAAGTTCTTGATAGCAATGAACAATCTAAAGAGATACTCAAAATGAGACTGATTTAAGATGTACTAGAGTGCTTGTAGTCTGATCCAAAGTTAATTAAATTAAGAGATAAAATATGTGGTGATGATGGAAACCGATATAGGAAAATTATGAAAAATATTGAAGAAAAAATATCTCATAAAAAGCGTGGAGAGTTATCTCCATATGAAGCATCGACTATACAAGCTTCAAATGAGATGTTGGATTGTTATTGATTAGCACTTACGTGCTTTTACTAAACTTTTGACAGATCGGGTAAACCTTGATGAGGAGATCGTAGATGAAGACAAGAAAATTATTCCATTAAATTTACTCGTCCTTGAGTACGAAAACTTCTCAACAATACTCATTCATAGGAATCACATCTTGAATATTAGCAGGCGGACTACAGTGTTGTTGAACCACGAGTTCTCTCAAAGAACATGATGTCCAAAAATATGAAGTCAATTGAGGCATTTACACTACTATAAAAAATCTGAGAAGAAGAATAATTAGACAAAGAAGGGTTGCAGCGCTGCTACTTCTCAAAAGCAGAATGAATTTGGTTGATTCATTCTTGAAAGAAGATCAGTGCTTTCTATTTTGAGACTAGTCATTGGAATGAAGATTGATCACATTTTATGGAGAATGAAAAGAGAGTTTCCTCAAAGAGAAACCTAATCTTTTTGTGGAGAGTTATGATAAGGTAGATTTAGATGTATCATTATATTTAGTTTCTCATAGTTTTTATATATTTTATTTTTGTTTGATTTTGGAAATAGGTGTTACATATCATATTTGCTACCATCGAGAGTGATTTTGTACGTACAATAAGCTATAGTGATGCAATTACTATGTAAAATCATCAAATTTATCATATAACTGTTTTAAAGAGCAATTTTATCAGGATGCATGTTGTTACTATGAGAAAGCTAATTGATGTTAGACATATTTCAGATTTTAAGAAGAATTTGCTGTCAGTTGGGGTTGGTGGGGTTTTTATTATAGGGGGCACCTTAGCCGTGGTAAGATTTCTATATAAATGATCATATACAATATTCAAAGAAAAATTTATTATCTCAAAATATAGAAATATTACTTAAGAATGTATCTAATCATTTAGATGACAAAAATCTTTGTGATTTATAGGTCTGTGGAACCAAGATTTTTATTTCTTATCTCAAAGTTGTGAGATATGCTTTATTTTANGGGCACCTTAGCCGTGGTAAGATTTCTATATAAATGATCATATACAATATTCAAAGAAAAATTTATTATCTCGAAAGATAGAAATATTACTTAAGAATGTATCTAACCATTTAGATGACAAAAATCTTTGTGATTTATATGTCTGTGGAACCAAGATTTTTATTTCTTATCTCAAAGCTGTGAGATATGCTTTATTTTGTTATGGGGTCTGACATCCCAATGAGGGGGCTCCCTTATAGGTAATTATATCTCAAGAGAACAATCTCTATTAAATTTATGCATTATATCTTTCTTAATCATCAATGAATTCTTTGTGGGATCGGCAATGTTGAAGANCTGACATCCCAATGAGGGGGCTCCCTTATAGGTAATTATATCTCAAGAGAACAATCTCTATTAAATTTATGCTTTATATCTTTCTTAATGATCAATGAATTCTTTGTGGGATCGGCAATGTTGAAGGCTTATGTGAAAGGGTAGCTTAAAAGGAAGTTGACTTCACTTGAGATGAGCAACTTGAGTCTGTTGAACTATTGTCAATCAAAAAATTTTATTTTCAGTTGAAGTTTAATTTAAGTTGTTTGTTAGATTTTGAAGGCATTTAAATTTTTAAGTTTTATTTGATGAATAATTTTTAGGTTGTATGAAATTGATTTGTAAAGCCTACTGTTAAATTAGTCAAAAAAATAGTAGAGTTTAGTTTAAAAGTTTATTTTAAGAGTTCAAAGGTTTTCATAGTCAGTTGAAGCTTATTAAAATGTATTAACGTTGTTGAATTTAATCTTAGAATTGATTGCTAATNATTTAAGTTGTTTGTTAGATTTTGAAGGCATTTAAATTTTTAAGTTTTATTTGATGAATAATTTTTAGGTTGGATGAAATTGATTTGTAAAGCTTATTGTTAAATTAGTCAAAAAAAATAGTAGAGTTTAGTTTAAAAGTTTATTTTAAGAGTTCAAAGGTTTTCATAATCAGTTGAAGCTTATTAAAATGTATTAACACTGTTGAATTTAATCTTAGAATTGATTGCTAAAGCTATTTAATTTAAAATTGATTTAAGGCTTTTAAAATCTAATAAAGTTTTGTTAAAATTCATTTAATCTTATTAAATTTATTAAGATTTGTTTTAAAATTATTCAAATTTATCAAGGTTGAGATTTAANAAATTGATTTAAGGCTTTTAAAATCTAATAAAGTTTTGTTAAAATTCATTTAATCTTATTAAATTTATTAAGTTTTGTTTTAAAATTATTCAAATTTATCAAGGTTGAGATTTAGATTAAATCTAAATTATTAAAGTTCATTTAAATCCCTTAGAGTTCATTACAATTTAATTTATTTTAAGTTTTGTTACTTTATTTAAGTTAGTTGAAGTTATTTATTTTTTTTAGATTTAAGTTTATTTTTAAAGTTTCTTCACTCTTTGGGTTTAGGCTCGGCAATTGGGAGTCAAAATAATAGCACTGAGCTTAATCTGAAAGTCAAGTTTAAGAGACAAAGTTGGAGCTAAATTGATATAAATTTAGTCTGNTAGTTGAAGTTATTTATTTTTTTTAGATTTAAGTTTATTTTTAAAGTTTCTTCACTCTTTGGGTTTAGGCTCAACAATTGGGAGTCAAAATAATAGCACTGAGCTTAATCTAAAAGTCAAGTTTAAGAGACAAAGTTGGAGCTAAATTGAATTAAATTTAGTCTAATTTGAATGGATTTATATTTGATTTGAACTAGATTAGAGTTAATTTGAATAGGATAGAATTATGGNCATGGACTTTCAACAACAAACAACTGTGATTCTTGTGAAGCAATTGATAGAAAGCAATAAGATCATATATAAAAAGTTTAATTAAGACCTGATGAAGCCATGGGTGATTGCATTTTGTCATGTACTTAAACATTAACCATGATGGCAAAACAGGCATTCATTCATCAGGTGGTTAAACATCTTGTCAAGATATATGATGTTTTTTGATGGTAAATGAAACCTTCACATGTGGTGTGAGGCGATGGGTGTGTTGTGCTTTTTAATTCTAGAAGAAGTTCTTGATAGCAATGAACATTCTAAAGAGATACTCAAAATGAGACTGATTTAAGATGTACTAGAGTGCTTGTAGTCTGATCGAAAGTTAATTAAATTAAGAGATAAAATATGTGGTGATGATGGAAACCGATATAGGAAAATTATGAAAAATATTGAAGAAAAAATATCTCATAAAAAGCGTGGAGAGTTATCTCCATATGAAGCATCGACTATACAAGCTTCAAATGAGATGTTGGATTGCTATTGATTAGCACTTACGTGCTTTTACTAAACTTTTGACAGATCAGGTAAACCTTGTTGAGGAGATCGTAGATGAAGACAAGAAAATTATTCCATTAAATTTACTCTTCCTTGAGTACGAAAACTTCTCAACAATACTCATTCATAGGAATCACATCTTGAATATTAGCAGGGGGACTACAGTGTTGTTGAACCACGAGTTCTCTCAAAGAACATGATGTCCAAAAATATGAAGTCAATTGAAGCATTTAAACTACTATAAAAAATCTGAGAAGAAGAATAATTAGACAAAGAAGGGTTGCAGCGCTGCTACATCTCAAAAGCAGGATGAATTTGACTGACTCATTCTTGAAAGAAGATCAGTGCTTTCTCTTTTGAGACTAGTCATTGGAATGAAGATTGATCACATTTTATGGAGAATGAAAAGAGAGTTTCCTCAAAGAGAAACCTAATCTTTTTGTGGAGAGTTATGATAAGGTAGATTTAGATGTATCATTATATTTAGTTTCTCATAGTTTTTATATATTTGATTTTTGTTTGATTTTGGAAATAGGTGTTACATATCATATTTGTCACCATCGAGAGTGATTTTGTACGTACAATAAGCTATAGTGATGCAATTACTATGTAAAATCATCAAACTTATCATATAACTATTTTAAAGAGCAATTTTATCAGGATGCATGTTGTTATTATGAGAAAGCTAATTGATGTTAGACATATTTCAGATTTCAAGAAGAATTTGCTGTCAGATGGGGTTGGTGGGGTTTTTATTATAGGGGGGCACCTTAGCCGTGGTAAGATTTCNATTTAATCACAAACATCACACAAAACCACAACTTCAACTAAATTAAGATGTCTCTATCGGATGATCTGGAATCCCTCGGAGGAGGTAACCTACGGTTGTTAACGAGGCTTCCCACGGTTTAAATAAAATTATGAAACTCATTAAGTTGGGTTTGATAAGTTCATTTGGACTAAGTGAATCCAATAGAAAATAGTGATGTCGGAATGAGGGAACTGCAGGATCCTAACCGGTGTCACTCTAATCAACTTTAATATGCCCTCATAAAGTTTAAAGAACTTCAACCATAGGGCCACCTGATTTAATATTATAACTTGACATAATAGATAACTCAGACTTATCGTGGCAAGGAGCTTGGAGCTAGCTTAGCGCCAGCACGGCCATCTTCAACAGCAAAACATGTCTTCCCCAGCTAAACCAATCTTCCTTCCTTATACACGACCATCTTCAACAGCAAAACCTATCTTCACCAGCTAAACCAATCTTCCTTCCTTAGACCTAAACAACAAAGCCATAGGACCTCGAGATTGCTTGCTTATGCAACGTAAATCCTGACCTTATCTTTATGTCTTTGCATAGCCCTATTATACAATATAAGCCCTAACTCGTCTTAGGATTCTGAGGTTGTCGTTTGTCACGACCTAAATACTCACATCTTCCAGGCAATTTGTGTGATCATTTCACACAAATGTACGCCCTAACTAATAAAATTGGTAGGATGAAACACCTAAATACTTCTCCTCAAAACTGAAGCCAAATATTATAATAGCTTGGGAAGTCACCGAGGTTCTCCTCTGGATCCATGACATCCCCAAGTTCTTCTTCCTTTGGATTCTACAATAAAATGTTCCAAATTTGAATCAATCACATCCCCTAGTTCCTCCTCCTTTGGATTCTACAATAAAATGTTTCAAATTTGAACCAATCCTCTTGCACACCTCTATGTCCGATTTCGTTGAAGAGTCCTACCCTTTGAAATTCCTTGAAGATAGTATTTCTTGATTTTTATCGATAGTTTTCTTAGGTGGCTTTGGTCATTTAAGATGTAATTAACTATAGGGGCTTACCCTTATAGGAAGCAAGTCTGAACCTAGCTTAATATAAACCCTATTTAATCCTTTATATTAAATAGGGGAACTTGTCGGCAAATACAAAGGTTTCGCAGACCAAACGGACGTCATACTTTCTTAGTTTATTTGAACGAGTCTCATCCTCAATTTTTGTGTTTATCCTTCGGGATAGATACAGGATTTGAGGTACAATGCTGTTTCATTTTAAACTATGAAAAATATGGGGTCAAGTTGATTTCATACTTCAACGTCCTTCCGAAGCGGGCGACGAGATTTCAATTCCGATGACCGACAGCTTCTTACGGGTAACCCCAAACCAACCCGACATAACACCGATAGATTTGAACTTAGTTTTCTATCCCAGGCTTACTTGTTTCTTTTTCCTAGTGTCTTCAATATGCATGGTCTGAGACCTCATACTTAAGAATATTAAACTTAAACCTTTCTAACTATAAATGTCTTACATTTAAGAGTTACTCATATTCTAATGGAAATATTTTTATAATTTCATGCAAAAATAATTTTCTAAAAAAAAATGGAATTTTATAATGCAAAAAAAAAAGGATATGATTGCACTTCTGAACAAAACATTTAGACTTAGATTGGCCTAAGACTTATGTATTCCAAAGCCAAGGTTTGGAATCATACGCTTCTGGTAAAAAATAATACTCATCCAACAAACAATTATGTTGTGTTACAAAATATATAAGTCTTGCCTAGGCTAAGCAATTGAAAGAGTCTGAAAAACTTATGGATTTTAGTTGTCATATACTCAAAAGAATCCTTATATACAGTTTAAAAGAACCTTTGAGTTTTGAAAAAGATTTTGAAATATTTGAAGCTTTGAAAAGGATTATAAAATATCAAATAATTCTTGAAAAAAAGGTTTTATTTTGGAATAGTTTTCGTTTAATTTGAGCTTTTAGAAAAAAAAAGATTATTTTTAAATTAAAAAGTATAACATATTAATTTTGGAAAAATGGGTATTTATACTTGAGAAAAAAAGGGTTTTCAAAAAGCTTTAAAAAATAAAGTGATTAAAAATTTATTTTATTCAACATATCCTTTGACATTTCCTACATTTAAAATTAATAAACTTATAGCTCTTTTAATTGAAGTAGAGGAGAATGTTTTTATGTGAGTAATTATGCTTTTGAGAAATTATGATTTTAGAACACATTTAATTAGTATAGAAAATGATTTGATTGGGAATTTATTTATACTTTCAGAATATTTTTATTTTTGAGGACTTTTAATTTACTTATAACTAAAAATATAATTTTCCTTTTTCTTAAACATTTTATATTTGCCAAAATCCTCTGCTTGGCACTTTAGGAAGCCCAATCTTCCTTTTTGTACTCACCAAAACCACATAGTTTTAAACTTCACATAAAGTTATAAATTTTGGTTCTTTTAAATTGAACATCAGAGTAACCAGCTTGTCCATTTTTATATCATCATCATAGATTTCTCCTTTTCAAAAAAAAACTCTCTCATTAATAATCAAAGATGATTCAAAGAATAAAGGAATTGGTAAGACATAAACATACGATAAAATTAAATAAAAAAATTAAAAAGGAATATAGAGAGTTTATGTAAAGTAATCCTTGTGTGATAGGTTGAAAGTGTATAGCTAAAAGTAAAATCGGATCTAAATACCTCGAAACACAATATCCACAAAGAGTATCTCTACATAAACAACCCAAATAACCAAAGAACCAAAAGATATTTTTGTTTTGGGGTCAATAGCTCTTCTAAAGAGACTTATCACTTTAATTAATTACATCAATATGATTTGAGAGACATCAAAATCAAGTACCTTATACAACTAAAGATGTCCCATGTCAAAATGCTCTCATAAAAGAATCAATTAGAAAGTCATATGGTTTTAGAGCCATCAAAATTTGGTGGTTATATACCAAAGATATCATAAGATAAGATGTTGTAATAGAATAACCAACTAGGAAGTCATATAATTTGAGAGACATCATATGCTAGACGACAGGGTAGTCTAACAACATAAGATGCTTTAGTAAGAAACAATCAAGGCAATTCTTATTGCATATAGTTTCATGATAATTTTGGGTATTAAAGCATCCCTACTATACAAGGAACTTTTAAAAAAAATGACACAACTTGTTTTCAAAAATTTAATAAGAATTACCTGAGTCGATCACCATATCAGGGTACGTTGGATAAACCCAATGGCCCAACTAGAAGGGTGCTTTTATAAGAGTTATCAAGAAAACCTTTGTTGGGGATTCCTTAAGAACTAGCAATGTAGCTCTTATTGAGTGTGTCGGTCGTCAACATGGGAAGGTTATTGTTTTTAAAATACCTTTAATTTAATTATATATATATATATATATATATATATATATATATATATATGATAAATAATATTTTAATATTTGAAAACATAAGACCGAACCGATCTCATATATGTAATAGTTTAAATAAATGAGCACAACACCGCAAGTGATGTACATATTCTGGCGAAAAGACACATTACTTTATAGTGAGACTCAATTATATAAACTATAAATTTTATGATGTCCTTTTTGGTATGTGAATCCTTTTATGTTGACCTATAAGTTTCCTTATTTAATATAGACGATTAAATAAGATTTATATTAAGCTGGGTTCTAAAGTTCCTTATAGAGGAAATCACCTATAGTTAATTACACCTTAGGTGATCAAAGTCACTTAAGAATACTCTTAATTCAGATCAGTGATTTTCCCTTCAAGAATTTTAATGTTTAAGGTTTTCAAAATTGGACATTGGAGATTCAAAAGAGAATGGATCAAGCATGAACAATTATTTTTAGGAATCCAAAGGAATGGAAAGAAGAAGATATCATTGATTCTATGGGGACTTTGATGACTTCTCAAACTATCTTATTGTTTGGCCTCAATTTTAAGAAAATGTTATTTGATATTTCACCCTACCAGTTTTTATTATTTAGGGCTTAAACTTGCATGACATAGTTGTAACAATTGCCTAGAAGATAGGAGGGTTTATGTCGTAACGAACGACAACCTCAGAGCCTAAAGCTATTTTGGGCACAAATTGCACAACACGGTTGTGCAAAGACCTAAAGATGAGTTGAAGAATTATGTCTTATTAGATGGACTACCCCAAAAATCCTATGGCTTGTTATTTAATTCTAAAGAAATATGTGTTGTTGTAGATCCAGTTTCTCTCTCAAAGTTATTTTTCTATACATTTTTATCATGCTGCTCACGGAGTTAGCTCCAAGCTCCTCATTCAACTGACAGCTCTAGGTTCAAGGTTTAAGGTTTTACAGTGTATGTGATAGGTTTTGTTGTTATTCAAGTGTTATGGGGGGGGGGGGGGGG
>JXCR01029573.1:23523-65409 GCA_002079205.1 Phalaenopsis hybrid cultivar | reverse complement strand
GGGGTTAAAGTTCATTAGAGCGACACCGGTTATGATCCCACTGCTCCCTCATTTCAGTGCCACTATTTTCTTTTGAATTTACTTAGTTTAAATAAATGGTTAAACTCATTTAAACTAAGGAGATCTCGTTAGCAACTTAAGTTATCTCATCCGAGGGACTCCTACAAATTCAAAAGGACGTATTATGTTGTTTGTTGTTTTAAAAATGTTATTTAATTTTAAAAGAGTGTTTATCTTAATTTTGAAAGTTATTTGTTTTGGATTTTGAAAACTGTTCTAACCAAGCATGCATAATACACCAAAGTAGTAGTAAATTACAGTAATAAAATGATAATAAATAAAGAGTAAATGCATATCTGTCATCTTCTCGTTGCTCCCGTTGAAATTTTAGCATTCATAATCATGTATATATTGCAAAGTAAAAGTAAGAGCAACTACTAAGTGTTAATGAAGTCTTAATGGTTTATGTTCAAAAGAGACCACAATTCATAACTTGGTGGGTCCCTAAATGTTATAAGGATGATTTTCTTAAACAAAGCATAATTGGTTCAATTGTTCTTCAAAATATCCAAATGATTATAAAAGTGTTCAGCGCATAACCTTGAATTACTTCTAATAATCCTTTGAACCATTTCAAGTTCACTTGAGTTTATTATGTTGTTGAATAGATCACCCCGAGTTTCATTAGATTTAAGCTATGATTAGTGTTACATCTTAATTAACCCATGAGAAAGGGGACAAGCAAGCTTGAGCTNAATTGTTCTTCAAAATATCCAAATGATTATAAAAGTGTTCAGCGCATAACCTTGAATTACTTCTAATAATCCCTTGAACCATTTCAAGTTCACTTGAGTTTATTATGTTGTTGAATAGATCACCCCGAGTTTTGTTAGATTTAAGCTATGCTTAGTGTTACATCTTAATTAACCCATGAGAAAGGGGACAAGCAAGCTTGAGCCTATAGTGTTTGAATAAGATTAGTTATGGTTCCTTTTTCAGCTAACACTCAAGTTTCTTTAGATTGAACTTAGTTCACTGCAAAGCCCAAAAAACACCAGGGGTAGATGTCCAATTTAGGAAAAGTTGTATTAAGAATATTTAATTAAAAGATTAACCTATGACTCAACCAATAGTTTAGGATTTTAGATTAGTGGATTATTTACTTTCTTACTTATGTTCCAAACATTTAAATCATTCAACTCAATTTCATCTTCCAAAGTTCAACAATTTGGATAATTATGTTTATACCCTTCTTTTCTAAAAGTGGAGGTTAATTGGTTTCTGCCTCTTACCATCATGTTTCAATCACCTTAGAATGTTGCTTAGGATCAAAATATTGCGCTTTAAACTCTTAGCTCACCCTAAATTTTAATTAGGGGGTGAAAAGGTGGAAATTACAATTTTGCCCCAAAGGCTCCTATCTTCATAAATCTTTTAAATTAATACACATGGGTTTGAAAACTTGCTGACCTATCTCTCATGAGCTAATCAAGCTACCAGAGAAGAAATCATATTTTTCTGATTTTTAATATACATTTTCTTAATTATTTTAATTCAAAAAAAGGAATTTCCAAAGTTAATTCATTTAATCAAACAAGGTAAAGTTTTTGTCCTTGTGAAAATTATTAGAGGTTCACTTAGGTTAGAGGACTACTTAGTTAAATTTAATGAATTATTGAATTATAAATTAAATTTTATAATTATTTGTTTATTTTGATGCTTAATTAAATAAAAAATGCATTTTATCTTGAAAAATCAATTTTATATTTTTCATTGATATCTCTGACTTCAAGGAACTCAGAGAAATTTGTTTTGTATATTTTGATATTTAATTTATTTTATTTGTAATTATTTTAGTGAAAAATTAGGAAAATACATTCTTAAGCATTCAAAAAAACATAACTTTATCTAGAAAACTAGAAAAAATATTCTTCTCAAGTGATCAGAGAACAATTAGAAATATTTTGATGCATTTTTGTATTTTTTGTGATTCTTAATTATTTTTTATTTGAAAATAGCCCAAAAATGAACTTTTTATTTTAAAACCAATTTTATTTTTCTTGGGTGTCTTTAGTCACAAGGATCACTTCAAATCACTTTTCATATACTTATTAATTATATTTTATTTATTATAATTGTTTTAGTGTAAAAATCCTATTTATCTTGAAAAATACACTTTGATATAAAAAAATTTAAATGAGTTTCAATTTTTTTGCAATGGCATAATATTATCATTCTCTTCACTATGATTCAATTTTTTTTATTTATTGAATTATATTTTATCNAGTGTAAAAATCCTATTTATCTTGAAAAATACACTTTGATATAAAAAAAATTTAAATGAGTTTCAAATTTTTTGCAATGGCATAATATTATCATTCTCTTCACTATGATTCAATTTTTTTTTAATTATCGAATTATATTTTATTTATTTAATTTGTTATGAGTTTTAATAACTTCAACTAGAAAATTGTATTTTAAAAAATATTTAAACTTAAGTTTTATTTTTCTTACACTCCTCTGACAACAGTGAACCTACCAAAGTAAACCCTATATTTTTTTTATTTTAATATTACTTTATGTAGTTATTTTAAGAAAAAGGGTGACTTAACTTTGGAAATTAGGATTCACTATGTAAGAAGTGCTCTTCGAGCTTGGAAAAATTAGACAACATTCCTGGTCTCAGAGAGAACAAACCCTCAAAATTTTGTTTTAAGATGATTAATATTTAATTATTTTATGTTTTAATAAAGGTTTAGAGTATTTATTTAATTAAAAAAATAGTTAAGTTAAATATTTTTTATTTTTGGTCCACTTGATTCTCCATTGTCCACTGAGCATAAATGTATTTTTATTTTATTTTTATGATTTTTCTACACCAAGTTATGAGTTTTTAAAGTTTTCTGAATTTAATTAAATAAAAAAAAGCTTTTTTTTCTACTTTTCCAACTCAGTGCCACACAATCCTCAGCAGCTCTGAGCTTTCCACGCGTCGCCATGCTATTGGATGTCGCCTTTTGAGTCAGTCGCCATGCATCCCACCTTTAGGGCTCCATCTATTCGTTCAGCGTGATTTAGTCCGTTCATATGATACACGCGTGATAGAATGACTCCTAGTCATTGTCCTCAAATGACCTAAACCGTAAACCATTCATTTTCTGTACCTATTTCCCCATTGATTCTCAACTAAATCATGTGAGGTTCGTTCCTTCGACATCATCTAGTCAAGATGAATGTATCTATACGGTTACATGTTCATAAAATTAAACTTCTCTTCACAATTGGTGAAATCGAGCCGAAAATAAGGGTTGGCTATTTATACCATTACCCAAGAGGTGAGGCCTCAATTGGGTGCTTATTGAAGCTTCAGTGGAGCCCAACGAACTGCCTCAAAGTGTCACCTTCATTTAGTATAAGGTCCAGGCAGGAATTCGATTGAAGGGTAGAACAGGCTTGGTCAGTTTTGTGACAAAGGGCTCAATGATGGGGCTTTTAGTGGGGAACTTATTCTCTTGCACTAGTGAAGCTTAAAAGTGAGTCAATTTGGGGAATTGATTGAGTTGGATGGATGACCGTGAAAAGCTTTCATTTTTGAATTTTAAATTAAGGCTAATCAGTGGGAATTAGGTCAGGAAAGTAGTTGGGATTGGCTTCTCAGATTTGCAAAGGGGTCTGGTGAAAATTTGAAGGATTTTGTTTAGGGTTTGAGCACATTCCTCCCTTTGGCCATGGGATGTCCTTTATTTATAGAGGAGGCTATGGTGGCCAACAAGGAATGCCATGGTGGCAAGGCTGTCGCTTAGGTGGAGGGAAGAATGTTAGTGATGGANTTGGCCATGGGATGTCCTTTATTTATAGAGGAGGCTATGGTGGCCAACAAGGAATGCCATGGTGGCAAGGCTATCGCTTAGGTGGAGGGAAGAATGTTAGTGATGGCCAATTGGAGTGAGCGAGTTGAGGTGAGTTGAATTTTGGGGTTAAGCCATTTGGGCCCTCTCAGACGTGGGATTTTTTTGGTGGCTGCGGTGGCTGGCCGACTGGGTTCAGGTCACCTTTGAGCTCAGGGAAGTCAGGGGGATTGAGTGTTCAACTCAATTTGGTTTTAGTTAAGCCCTAAGGCTTTTATCTAAAGGGGAAGCGAGGTTTTGACAAATTGAGGTAGTTTGGATTTATCCCTTGGTCTAATGGCTACGTTTGGTCCCAAAGTAGTTAGGGTGCTTGGGTGAGGTCAAATGACTAGCATGGTCATGAGAGAGAGAGAGTTGGATGTATCATGAAGAGGGAAAGTCCAAGTGAAGGTGGAAGAGCGAAGAGTCACCTTCTTTTGCCATTTTTGGAAAATTTGACTTTATGATGTCCATGGATGACTCCATGAGACATGTCATGCTATGTATGAGTCCATGGAAATATTTCATGCATAATGAATTTAAGATTTTTATGCTTTTAAATGAGAAAAGTCATCTTGCCCACTTTTGGATAAAACCTCATGTCTATGCATGGTATGATTGTCATGATGCCCATAATGAACATTTAAATTAAAATGGGATGATGAAGAAGGGATTTATGCCGTGTGGGCTCAAATTGGGCTTTTTAAAATTTAATGTCATGGGCTTTTGAAAATGCATGAGTATGGGCTTTTAATGTATGCATGAAGTATTTAAATTGAAATTAACCATAGGCTAATCAAATTGGGCTGAGTTTTGTTTGACATTGGGTTTAAAATTTGAAATCGGGTAGATTAAGAGTGTATTGGATGAAGTTTGGGGTTCAATTTGATCAATTGGGTGCAAATTTGGGGTTTTGAGCCTTTAGGGGCAATTTGGGAAATTTACGCAATTTTGGTTGATTTGGGCTTAATTGAAGACATTAGGTGATTTCAAAATGATTTTGGCGACATTTAGAGTGAATTTGGGGATTCTGGGAATTGTTGGAGTAATTTTGGAGATTTTGGGCACTTTAGGGGCAAAATTGGGATTTTGGTCAAAATTGGTCAATTTGGTCAAATTCANCTAAAGGGGAAGCGAGGTTTTGACAAATTGAGGTAGTTTGGATTTATCCCTTGGTCTAATGGCTACGTTTGGCCCCAAAGTAGTTAGGGTGCTTGGGTGAGGTCAAATGACTAGCATGGTCATGAGAGAGAGAGTTGGATGTATCATGAAGAGGGAAAGTCCAAGTGAAGGTGAAAGAGCGAAGAGTCACCTTCTTTTGCCATTTTTGGAAAATTTGACTTTATGATGTCCATGGATGACTCCATGAGACATGTCATGTTATGTATGAGTCCATGGAAATATTTCATGCATAATGAATTTAAGATTTTTATGCATTTAAATGAGAAAAGTCATCTTGCCCACTTTTGGATAAAACCTCATGTGTATGCATGGTATGATTGTCATGATTCCCATAATGAACATTTAAATTAAAATGGGATGATGAAGAAGGGATTTATGCCATGTGGGCTCAAATTGGGCTTTTTAAAATTTAATGTCATGGGCTTTTGAAAATGCATGAGTATGGGCTTTTAATGTATGCATGAAGTATTTAAATTGAAATTAACCATAGGCTAATCAAATTGGGCTGAGTTTTTTTTGAAATTGGGTTTAAAATTTAAAATTAGGTAGATTAAGAGTGTATTGGATGAAGTTTGGGGTTCAATTTGATCAATTGGGTGCAAATTTGGGGTTTTGAGCCTTTAGGGGCAATTTGGGAAATTTAGGCAATTTTGGTTGATTTGGGCTTAATTGAAGACATTAGGTGATTTCAAAATGATTTTGGCAACATTTAGAGTGAATTTGGGGATTCTGGGAATTGTTGGAGTAATTTTGGAGATTTTGGGAACTTTAGGGGCAAAATTGGGATTTTGGTCAAAATTGGTCAATTTGGTCAAATTCGGCTTGTTGGTTTATTGGGATTGATTTAGGGGAGGTTTGGAATTATTTTGGAGGTTTTGGGAATTTTTGGGATTTGTGGTAATTTTTGCAAATTTAGGGGTATTTTGGGAAGATTGGGGAAATTGTTGTGTTTTAATCAATTTTGGTAGTTTGAAATGGGTGTTAATGATTTTTAGAATTTGAGGATTTGGGCAACCTTTGGAAGTTTTGGTTTCAGGGGCATTTTGGTAATTTTTGTAAATTTTGGCAAAATTTGGTATTTTAGGTGGGTTCACTGACAATGACTTTATATATGCTCAAAAATATAAGTATTTAATATTGCTGCTAAAAGATTTAATTCCTCATCAATTGCACCAAAAACTTAATAACAATTATAGATTCGATAAAGATGCATGTATAAAATATTCAATAATTATAAAGTCACACTTATCAACACAAGTATACATATCGCTCAAATAATATAGGGCTCTAATAGAGTCCTAGATATCGATCCCATAGAGAGTAATGTTAGAACTAGGAACTAAGATTTTAGAAAAGCAATACTTAATCTCAATAAGAGAATTCAAATTGATTATCTATCACTAATAGCNGACTTAATAAATATTCAATAATTGTAAAGTCACACTTATCAACGCAAGTATATTTATCGCTCAAGTAATATAAGGCTCTAATGGAGTCCTAGATATCGATTCCACAAAGAGTGGTTTAGAACTGCGAACTAAGATTTTAGAAAAACAATACTTTAATCACAATAATGAAGTTCAATTTGTTTATCTATGACTAATAGGCAATTGAAATAAATATGTAATTTTAATAACTATTGAATAACTAATGATACTAATGAGGGTTTAAATGTGATATTCAATATATAAGAAAATATGCTTCTCTTTGTCAAGAAATTATAGTTAATGGATAAAGTGAATTAGTTCAAATTTTACTGTGTCAAATAGGAGCATACCTATTCTTTACCCTTTGGTCCAGGCATAAAGAACATTGACTAATCCTATGCTTGTTTACTGAATCTGCGGCTAGGTTAGGAGGATACCGGCTCTTACTTTGGAGTTCCCACATTCCCCTCACCTGAGGGCTAACATCTACACTTTAGCACCTAAACGATAAGACCGGATTAGGGATTTTAGTCTGTCACTCTAAAATCTCCAATTCTTCGTCCGNAAGTGAAAAGATCATCACAATTTCTTTAACATTTTCATGACTCCACCAATTCAAATCACCATTTCAAAAATCTCAAGACAAGTNNNATTTATTTGCACCCAACTTCCAAGGGCTTTGACCTCCCTGAATCTTGGATGTAATCTTCTCTTTAGTTGCAAAACTCAATATATTTTAATAAATCAAATGGTCAGATTGAAAGTAAACTAAGATCGACGTGAAAAGATCATCACAATTTCTTAAACATTTTCATAGCTTCACCAATTCAAATCACCATTTTGTCTCAAGACAAGGAGAAAGACAGAGAAAACTACTTAGATCTCATCAACCAATTCAAATCACCATTTCACAAATCTCAAGACAAGGAGAAAGACAGAGAAAACTACTAAGATCTCATGGGAAAAACACAACAAAAGTCAGAATTTGTATATAAAATCAAAGTCATACAATTGCAACAATAAATAAACTCTCTAATTTCTCCCCAAGAAAACTCCTCGAAGTTCCTCTGAATCTCTTCCTTTCTTTACAGTACACAGAATTCCTCTTCAAAGAGGCAACGAGGAAGAAATTACTCACTTTCCCTTGACTCTTACAATCTCTTGAAGAATTTCTCATAATTTTGGCACTCTTGCAAATTTTCTATACACTAATGGATCATCTCTAACCTCCAGGACCTCTGTAATTTTCGATTTAACTCCNCCCAAGAAAACTCCTCGAAGTTCCTCTGAATCTCTTCCTTTCTTTACAACACACATAATTCCTCTTCGAAGCTGCAAGGAGGAAGAAATCTCACACTTTCCCTCCACTCTTACAATCTCTCGAAGAATTCCTCACACTTTTTACACTCTAATGGAACCTATCTAACCTCCAAGACTTATAGAATCTCTCCAGGCTCTTCAATTTTTGGTCAAAATCTTCTTTTAAAGTTGTGGATGAGCTTTCTCAAGAGTTTCCTAAGCATCCCTTCAAAATTTGTCCTCATCAAATGCCTAGTTGGACATAACTGCCGAGCTCACCATCGGCGGTCTCGAGTGCGCCGTCGGCGGACATTCTTAATGAATTAATTCTAGAGTCTCAGGAAAATCTCACCTTCCGCGCGGTCGATGGCGTCGTCGGCTCCCTAGTTCAATTCTTCACATTTTGGCCCTTTTCACTCCAAATTCGTTCCTTTTTGCATTTTNCCTCGAGGGGGCCGTCGGCGGACCTTCTTAATGAATTATTTCTGGAGTCTCGTGAAAATCTCATCGTCGGCGAGGTCAATGGCGCCATCGGCGCCCTAGTTCAATTATTCACACTTTGGTCCTTTTCACTCCAAATTCGCTCCTTTTTACATCTTTTTTNTTTAAACTGCAATATCATCAAAAATAGTATAAAATAGGTATGAAAATCTCAACATATTTTCCTCTGGTCAACTACTAAACTATGTTTATGTGATGAAGTTTTCTAATATGAAAAAGCAACTTTCCCACTATACTGAGTTTTTGGTGAAATGAGATGAGATAAATAGTTTAAATGTTTATTGTGCCAAGTAGGAGCAATTTTAATTCTCTACCCTGATTCAGAGTTATAGAAAATCATGGATAATCTTAGGTTTAGTCCCTAAATCCATGGCTAGTTAGGAGGATACTGGCTCCCACTTCCCTTCCCCTGAAGGCTAACTGTCACTTGAGTTTCAAGACACTAAGATTGAATTGAGGATTTAGTCTGTCACCCTAAAAATCTCTAATTCTACACCCAGTAATGTTTATTTCCCTATTTATTTATATTGAATTCCATGAACGAAATACTTATTCATGGACTTAAATGTGATTCTTACTCTGTTGTAGAACTAATACTCCATTTCCCGGATCGTATGTTTCCCAAAACATTTAAAAAATTCAATTAGTTAGATTGAAAAGTAAATTAAGAGCGAAGTTGAAAACCCATCACAATTTATTTTATATTTTAATATTGGCACATCCATTTTATCTCTTCATTTCACCATATCTCAGAGTAGGGAGAAAGATAAATGGAACTACTCAAATTTCATGAGAAAGATACAACAAAACACAAATTTTATATATAAAATGAAGTTCATACAACAATAATAAACAAACAACACTCATCTGAAACTCTTTCTCAAAGCAAATTNTTAAAGTGCAATATCATCAAAAATAGTATAAAATAGGTATGAAAATCTCAACATATTTTCCTTTGGTCAATAATCTGTTCTTGAAAAGTTTAAGTGTTGTTGTCAAGGAAAGAAACTTCAATGTCTTATCCTAAGTGTAACAGAGTCCTAAAGATTTCAAAATATCCTATGGCTTTGTGTTTAGTTGAAGTTCATCCATCGTTCTAGATTTTGAATGTTCATCCCCGCAAATAAAGTTTGCACGCCCTAATAACATTCAAAGTAAATCTACGGTGATGTCTGCCTTTTTTTCTTTATTAGTCCTGCAAAATAAAGTTACCAAAAAATTATGTTTTTGTTTATTTATTAATTTTTATTTTTTTTAGACAACCCGTGCAAGCTGTCCATGGCCCCGTCATCCTGGTATCATCGGGTACCCTAGTCTACTTAGTCTGAGAAGTGGTCAAACCTACTCTATTTGGAAAATTCTTATCAACAACCATGGATAGCATCATCCAAGAGATCTTTGTAGATTAAAATATTATGGTTTCAAGTTAAAATTGGTGATCTTTTTTCATTAAGGTTTCATTTAAATTTTAATGTCTGTTTTTTTAGCAACCATGGGTTGGCTCCTCCAAAATATCTTCTCAAACAAATTATAATTTTTGGTTCAAGTTTAAGCTTTAATATTTTTTAGGGTGAATTTTATGTCATTTCATCTAGGTTGGTTGGTACTTTAGCCTATATTGTCCTTGACTAAGGCTATGTGTGCATTTATTCTTTACCAACGGAAAAATAGTTCTGTAAAATTTATAAACTTGACTCCGCTTTACAACAGTGCCAAAAACTTGATGTGGTATTTTATGAATAATAATGTTAAGCACTTATTATTGGTATTCTACGCAAGTATACGTATCGTTATCAATTAATATAAGAGTTTATTTTTAAGAACAAATATCAATCCCATGAGGAAGGTTTAAATCTGAAATAATAAATTATCTAGGAAATTCACAGAAGTAAAATAAAATTACTGTCACTAATTTTGAATGTTTAAGATACTATCAAAGCTAAGTAATTAACTACTAGCAGAATTTAAATGCAAGGTTTAGAATTAATAACTACTAAACTATGTTTATGTGATGAAGTTTTCTAATATGAAAAAGCAACTTTCCTACTACAATGAGTTTTTGGTGAAATGAGATAAGATAAATGGTTTGAATATGTATTGTGCCAAATAAGAGTAAATTTAATTCTCTACCCTTATTCAGTGTTATAGAAAAAAATCATTAGCAAATCTTAGGTTTAGTCCCTAAATCCGTGGCTAGGCTAAGAGGATACTACCTCCCTGTACAGAGCTCCCACTTCCCTTCCTCTGAAAGGTAACTCTCGCTTTAGTTTTTAAACACTAAGATTGAATTGGGGATTTTTAGCCTGTCACCCTAGAAATCTCCAATTCTACGCCCAACAAAGTATATTTCCCTATTTTTTTGCACTTAATTCCATGAACGAAATACTCCTTCATGAAATTAAATGTGATTCTCACTCTATTGTAGAACAAATACCCCATTTCCCAAATCATATGTTTCAAAAAATATTTTAACAATTCAATTGGCCATATCAAAAAGTAAATTAAGAGCGGATTTGAAACATTATCACAATTTATTTTAAATTTTAACATTGGCACATCCAAGTTATCTCTTCATTTCACCATATCTCGAGTAGGGAGAAAGATAAAGGATACTACTCAGACTTCATGAGAAAGATACAACAAAACACAAATTTCATATATAAAAGAAAGTTCATATAACAATAATAAACAAAAAACACTTATCTAAAATTCTTTCTCAAAGCAAATCCTATGTAGGCTCTCTTAGGAAATGTAGGAAGAAGAAATCTCCCACTTTTCTTTCTCTCCAACACTTCTTAGAGAATAATTCACACTTCAGCTCACCAAACAAACTCAAAACTATATAGAAACTAACTTAATAATGGCGTGGAATGATGTAAAGTAGCAAAAACTGAGCAAAAGGGGGCGATGGATGGTGAATAGGGACGAATGAAGATGAAGGAGGAGACTCTTTTTTTATCAATTTTGGCTCTAAATATAGCCTAGGGTCGGTTCTCCAATAGGTGCATCCAAAAACTCTTCAAAAAGCGTCCAAATTTATCAACTCTTCTAGAAATATGGCCTGCACTTACAATGGCACCATCGGCGCCCATTCTGGCGCCATCAGTGCCAGTGGTCCATAACTAAAATGTCTTCTCTGTCAATCGACGACGTTAGTACCTAATCCGGCGCCGTCCATTTTGACTCAAAATTTCATCCTTCTTCTTCTTTTTTGCTCCATGTCCTAAAAATCAACAGCCTATAATAAAACATAAAAAATAGATTCCATTAAAGTGCAA
This sequence comes from Phalaenopsis hybrid cultivar, assembly GCA_002079205.1. Taxonomy (NCBI): domain Eukaryota; kingdom Viridiplantae; phylum Streptophyta; class Magnoliopsida; order Asparagales; family Orchidaceae; genus Phalaenopsis; species Phalaenopsis hybrid cultivar. Next base: position 53,835 of record JXCR01029573.1, on the reverse strand, counting down.
TATCACCAAAATTAAGTATAAAATATGGGTCTAAAAATGCATATATTTTTGGTGCATAAAAATCCCCCAAACTTAAATATTACTTGTTCTCAAGTAATTCCTTTACTACTTAAAATATGACTAATGACTAAGACTTTAACTTTTAGATTTCTATATTTTAGTTCACAAAATACAATAGTATAACCTAAGAAAAATTTAAGTTAACTCTAGTTAATAATAAAGGTATAGGATATCTAGCAGTCAAGTCTAAGATTTTTTATTCTCTATTCTTTTCAAAGAGAATTGCAAATTATTCATATTAAAGCCACTTAAAATATTCATATGAAAAAGAACTTCATAAAACTATACTAATAAATATGCTCATACTTAAATATAAGTTTAGAAAATGTAGTCAAGCCTTCTTCTTTAAGTTGATTCAAGTGAATCCAATTTTTAATTAGGTGTCTCCTCAAACTTCTCCTCACATATTTTCTTTTCTTTTCTTTTCTTTTTCTTTTCTTTTTCACGATAATTTTCTATCCTTTTTCTTTTCTTTTCTTTTCTCTTCTTTTCTTTATGTGAGGAATATTATATCTGGATAGCCTTTAAAGATTTTGAATTTCACTATCCTCTTCTTAAAGTAAAAAACTTTTCACATTCCTCCACTTTATAAATTTATATTAACTTTAAAGATTTTTCATAAAGGCTTAGTCTTTTCTTTTTACTTGAATCTCTAATATTTTTAATATTTCAAAAATACATATTTTTTCACTTAAAATAGAACAATATAGTCTTATTCTTTCATATCAAATATCTTAATCTCTAAAATTAACACTTTATTATTAAAAATTTTTACTTAAGTTTACTATGTATTTAGAAATATAAATATAGTTATCTAAAGTTATCCTCTAATACCAAAGCTCGTGTTAAAAAAAAATTAGAATATTCGAAAATATAGCTAATGGAGGACAAATAAAATTAAGTTTCTTTTCTTTAAAAAGGAATTTTTCTTCCTCCCTCCCCCCCCAAACTTAGTTTTTTAAAAGATTTTGCATGAAAAATAGAAAAATAAAGGGTGAAAGAAAACATTTAATAAATAAAGAGAAGACATACTGACCAAAGGAAAATATGTTGAGATTTCATACCGATTTTATACTGTTTTTGATGATATTGCACTTTAAAGAAAGGTATTTTTTATGTTTTGTTGCAGGAATGATGAATTAGGGTAAAAAGATGCAAAAATGAGCGAATTTGGAGCGAAAAGGACCAAAATGTGAAGAATTGAACTAGGGCACCGACAGCGCCATCGAGCCCACCGACGGTGAGATTTTCCTGAGACTCCAGAATTAATTCATTAAGAAGGTCCACCGATAGCGCCCTCGAGGTCGTCGACGGCGAGCTTGGTAGTGATGTCCAGCTAGGCTTTGGATGAAGACAAATTTTGAAGGGATGCTTAGACAACTCTTGGGAAAACTCATCCACAACTTTAAAACAGAGTTTGGCCAAAAGTTAGAGAGGTCCTGGAGGTTAGAAAGGTTCCATTAATGTATAGAGAATTTACTAGAGTGTCAAAATTGTGAGGCATTCTTTGAGAGATTGTAAGAGTGGAGGGAAAGTGAGAGATTTCTTCATTCTTGCCTCTTCGAAGAGGAATTCTGTGTGCTGTAATAAAAGGAAGAGATTCAGAGGAACTTCGAGCATTTTTCTTGGGGATAAATTAGAGATAAGTTTATTTTTTGTTGTAGTTTGTATGACTTTGATTTAATATATGAATTCTGAGTTTTGTTGTGTTTTCCCCATGTATCTGAGTAGTTTTCTCTGTCTTTCTCCTTGTCTTGAGATTTGTGAAATGGTGATTTGAATTTGTTGAGCCACAAAAATGTTAAAGAAATTGTTATGATCTTTTCACTTCTTTCTTAATTTACTTTCAATCTGGCCAATTAATTTATTAAAATATATTGAGTTTTCCAACTAAAGTGAAGATTACATCCCAGATTCAGGGAGGTCAAAGCCCTTGGAAGTTGGGTGCAAATAAATAGGGAAATAAAATTATCGAGCGTAGAATTGGAGATTTTAGAGCGACAGACTAAAATCCCCAATTTGGTCCTATCATTTGGGTGCTGAAGTGTAGATGCTAGCCCTCAGGCGACGGGAACATGGGAGCTCTGAAGTGAGAGTCGGTATCCTCCCAGCCTAGCCGTAGATTCAGTAAACAAGCGTAGGATTAGTCAATGTTCTTTGTGGCTGGACCAAAGGGTAAAGAATAGGTATGCTCCTATTTAGCAGAATATAATTTGAACTAATTCACTTTATCCATTCACTATAATTTCTTGACAAGGAGTGAGACAAGTGGAGGCCTAGGACATCCTGGCCTTATTTATGCACTTTGCCAACTTTCTAGAGTGGAAGCTAGAGATGAAGAATGGGTTTACCCTATGAAACCCATTAGTAAAGCCAATTTAAAAACTTATGAATCCCATGAGAAATGGAGAACTGGGAGTAGGAGTCAAGAGCCTTCTACTAGCAGAGATGTCCCCTCGACAAGTTATGACCTTCCACCTTCTAGTTCCCCAACTTTGACTGATTTGATGAATGATTGTAACTTGCAGCAAAAAAGTATAGAATTGATAAATGTAAGAATTGGAGGTTTAGAACGTCGACATGATTATGATAGTGAGTACCTTCAGAGGCATTCAAATTTTGAGGAAGCTTATTACAAATCTCAGGCCCGACACTATAGAGGTGAGCCTAATGTTACTTTCCTTGAGTTCCCCCGATATACTCAGTATCAGCCCAATCCACCTGCTGATAAGGAGATGAAGACATAGTTTGGGATTTTGATATTTGAATGTAATTGATGTGGTTGTACTTATACTTTTATTTATGTGATCTTTTTTAATAGAAATGGATGTTTATGTGTATTTGGACTTTTATTTTTATTACTATGTTGTACTTGGATGATTTGTAATTTTTTCTATAAAGTTAGTGTTATAGTTAAATTTGCATGTGCGGTATAAAGATGTTGAGTAGTATTTTGTGATGTAATGTGATTTTTATTTCGCATTTTAATTATAATTGTTTTGTTTAGTATTGTAATAGTGTTAGGAAATGTTGTGCTTGTTTAATATTTTAGTTTTATGCTTATTTTAAAATTTCATTGCCCAAAAATTATTTAATGATTTATATGTGTAGAAAGCTCCTAATATTACAGACCAGGTGAAGTAGAAATTTTGAGAGGGCCTGCAAAAATTTCAGAATGATGAAAATGCCTAAAATACTGAGGTATGATTTATATTTAAAGTTTTTTCTTTCCACCTGTATTATTTCATATTTAAAAATTTAAGTTTGGGGGAGGGAAGAAAAAGAGTAACTATTAGATGTCCTCTATTTAAATATTTTCAAAAAAAATTTATATGATTTTATGTAGTGAGCTTAATTCAGATAACTATATCTTTGTAGCTATTTAAATATTATGGTAGATTTAAAGAAATATTTTTGTAATGTAATTTACAGCTAACTATATTTTTTGTAACTATTTAAATATTATGGTAGATTTAAAGAAATATTTTTGCAATAAAAAATAATATTGTAGATTAAGATATTTAGTATAAGAGAATAAGACTATAGTTAACTATTTAAAGTAAAGGACACTATATTTTGAAGTGTGTAACTATTTAAATATTATGGTAAATTTAAAGAAATATTTTTTATGTAGTGAATTTAATTCAGGAAATTCAGATAACTATATTTTATAGATATTTAAATATTATGATAGATTTAAAGGAATATTTTTTAAGAAAAATTAATTTTGTAAACAGATATTTAAATATTATGGTAGATTTAAAGGAATATTTTTATAATGAAAATTATTTTGTTAACGATATTTAGTATAAGAGAATAAGACTATAGTTAACTATTTAAAGTAAAGGAAACTATATTTTAAAGTTTTAGTATAAGAGAATAAGACTATAGTTAACTATTTAAAGTAAAGGAAACTATATTTTAAAGTATAAGAGAATAAGATTATAGTTAACTATTTAAAGTAAAGGAAACTATATTTTGAAGTATTAAAAATCTGAAAATTCATTTGAGAGGAAAGGATTGGGGCTTAATGATGTAAAAGCTATGAAATATTTATAAGATAAGGCNATCTCTAGAAGAATTCCTCACAATTTAGACTCTCTACACTTTCCCAACACTTAACTCTTGAGCCTCCTCTCTCTTTTTTTTGGCCAAAGTCTTCTCTTTAAAGATGTGGATGAGTATTCCCAAGAGTTGCCTAAGCATCCCTCCAAAAGTCCAATGCATTGTTGGACATAACCGTCGAGCTCGCCGTTGGCGGCCTCGAGGGCACCGTCGGTGGGCTTTCTAAGTAAATTAAATCTGGAGTCTTGGGAAAAGTCCCGCAGTCGGCACCCTAGTTCAAATCTTCACATTTTGGTCCTTTTCGCTCCAAATTCACTCCTTTTTGCATCTTTACTCCAATGACCCTAATTCATCATTCCTGCAACAAAACATAAATAATACANTTTTTGGCCAAAGTCTTCTCTTTAAAGATGTGGATGAGTATTCCCAAGAGTTGCCTAAGCATCCCTCCAAAATTCCAATGCATTGTTGGACATAACCGTCGAGCTCGCCGTCGGCGGCCTCGAGGGCATCGTCGGTGGACTTTCTAAGTAAATTAAATATGGAGTCTTGGGAAAAGTCCCGCAGTCAGCGCCCTAGTTCAAATTTTCGCATTTTGGTCCTTTTCGCTCCAAATTCACTTCTTTTTGCATCTTTACTCCAATGACCCTAATTCATCATTCCTGCAACAAAACATCAAAAATACCTTTATTTAAAGTGTAATATCATAAAAAATAGTGTAAAATAGGTTTGAAAATCTCAACATATTTTTCTTTGGTCATTTATCGTTCAATGAGTGTAGATTTTAAGGTTTTTGGACAAGTATGAAATTGTGATGTGCTTGAGTGTGTGAGAGATCAAACCCTAGCACCCAAGATTTCTCTAAGTTCAACAGTCCTACGGGGACTCATCCTTGAATCCTCACATGCCAGTCTTAACTTTCCAAGTGCTGGAGGTTCATGATCATCCATGTGAGTTCTAGATAGAGCAAGGAAGTGGTTTAAAATTCTATGTAGGGTGAGATTCATCTCTATTATTCTAGGATAGTGAAAAAGAAAGTTCTATGGTTAGATCCTAAGCACTAAGAGGAAGGAAACTCCACACTAAAATTGAGATCAACAAATGAACTCCCAATATATGTGGTGTGCTAACTAAGCGCACTGTCCGTATTGGCATTGACCAAAGAGATCAACAAAATTAACACGAATGTTCTAAGCCAACACACTTAGAACAAAATGTAAAAAAAGTGAAGATGTTTCCACTAGGAGTATCAGGTAGACCTTCGATCAAGACCGAAGATTTTGAAACTCTCGATGGAAATTAGAGGGTGAACCTTCAAATCGACACTTTCCAAAAGTGTATTTGAAATTTCTGCCATGATTTTGTGTTTTGTATTTAAAATTTCTGCCATAATTTTATGGAGACAACCATTAGGGAAACTGATGGTCGCGGTGAAGATTTGACTTGTTTCATTTCATTGTTTAATTTTGATTTGATATTAGTTGAAGTTTTAGTTTTCAGTTTTGACTTTGAGGAAATTTCGGTAATTAAGCATAAGTGAAGAGACAGAAAGCACAAAAACTCACAACCGACTCAAAAGACCAATCGAGAAAAATTATACTATATTAGGAAGGAAAGCATAGAGACTCACATCCAGCCATAGAGATAGCAAAAGTGCGAGTCACATTAGTAAGGAAAGCACAGGGACTCACATCCAGCCTAACAGGTGAAGAGCAGTGTTGAGATGGTAATAGGATGTCTTACTCCATTTAAGAGTGTCTCACACCTATCTCAAAGTGCAGAGATGGGAATCAAATGTCTTACTTCACTTAATGAGGTCTCACAACAATCTTGAGGAGATGAGAATAGGATGTCTTACTCCATTTAAGGTGATGTCATACCAATCTCAAGATATGAAATTCAAAATTTGGGAACTGACCTTGAGATAAGAATTAAAATTTGGGTACCAACCCCAGAAGGGTGAGAATTAGAATTTCGGTATCGACCTTTGAAAAGTAGAGAATCAAAATTTAGACACTAATCCCGAGATGAGAATTGGATATTGAGTACTAATTTGAAAAAGAGAATCGAAATTTAGATACAGACCCTAGAAAATGAGTGAATCAGAATTTGGGTAATGATACTGAGATGAGAATTGAAATTTGAGTATCGATCCCAAAATGTGAATAAAAATTTGAGTGCCAGACTCGAAAAGGAGGGAATCATAATTTGGGTACTGATCTAGAGATGGGAATTTGAATTTGAGTACCAATCCTGGAATGAGAATCAAAATTTGGGTACCAACCTCAAAAAAAGAGGGAATCATATTTTGGGTACTGATCCTGAGATGGGAATTAGAATTTGAGTACCAATCCCAGAATGAGAATAGGAATTTGGGTACCGACCTCAAAAAAAGAGGAATCGAAATTTAGGTACTGTTCTCGAGATGAGAATTGGAATTTAGTACTAATACAAGAATAAGCATCAGAATTTGGGTACCCACCTCGAAAAAGGAAGGAATCAGAATTTGAGCACTGATCCCAAGATGGGAATAGGAATTTGAGTACCAAACCCATAATGTGAATCGGAATTTGGGTACTGACCTCAAAAAAAGTTGGAATCGTAATTTGGGTACTGATCCAGATATGAGAATTGGAATTTGAGTACCAATCCTAGAATTAGAATCAAAATTTGGGTACCAACCTCGAAAAAGGAGGGAATCATAATTTGGGTACTAATCCCGAGATGCGAATTGGAATTTGAGTACCAATCCCAGTATGAGAATCAAAATTTGGGTATCGACCTCGAAACAAGAGTTTCGTTGAGTAGGAAGGGTCCAAGGACTTATTTTCCAACTCATAAAAGATTTTGGAGTTTCAGGGAATATTTGTGAAAGTTTGTAAGAAATTGAATTGTGGAAGAATTGGATTTGTAGAGATCGTGAAAAGTTTGTGAGATTTCGTGAGAGTTTGGAATTTGAGAGATTTTATTTTCTTTCATTTTTTCTTAAGTTTTCAGATTTTGTGTTGTTTTCATATTTTCATTTCATTTCTTGTTTGTTTGTTTTATTTTCCTTTGATCTTTTGAATTCCTTTTGTTGTTATTTTTCATTATATTTGTATCGTTCTTTGTTCAATGTTCCTTAAATCTAGCCAAGCTCAACTCAGTGGAATTCACAGTCGATTGCACATAAACTGAAGGCAAATGTGACATAGCCTTTTCCATTTAACTGTTGAAATATGTACATCATGTGATTCCATATAAATAATAATACATCAAAATGATTTCTGACATCATCACTTTGAAAAAACAAACTCAGACATTGTAACTTCAAGTGGATATCATTCTGAATCTTTGTATCATTTCTTAAAGTTTCCATCATCTTTCTCATCCACTCTGTTCAGTAAACTACACAGGTAATAACATCACCTTCAAATTCACAGTTAGAAGTAGAATTTCATATAGGTGCGGGTTAGAGGTGTGCTATCCCTATGTAGCTTACAACTCAAGGGGCTACAGGCTCTCTCAGTTTGGATCTGACACGTACTTGAACGGCCTCTTCTCTTTGCTCATTCTTCAAAAAGTGGTCGAGATCCTCTGATAAGGAACTGTTGGAAAGCAGTGCTTGGCGACATCTACATCGTTGCCTTTCAACACCAAGAATGAACCTACTGGTAAAGGTATTTCCACCGGCCCTCGAAATTCTCCTGGGTCAACTATTTGGAGGTCCATCACTAAAATTATGTTGCAATGGTTAATGAATGACATAGTGCAGAAGGGCCCCACAAAATCATGGCGTTCTATGTGAGGCGGGATACATTCACCCTCTTCATATATGTTGATAATTCAACTATTGAGCCCACAGTCAGCATGCAACACCTGCCAGACCACAATTCACTTGATCATTCTCTTTATCAGTCCTAACATTGGATCGAACTCATCATGACGAAATATTCCCGGCAGGTTTCCTTCGATATCTTTGGCAAAAATTGTAGCAGCAACCACATTGTGCTGTGATTCTTCCTTTGCCCCACATCCACTTTCAAGGTTCTGAACAAGTATTCCTCCTCAAACAACCAGCACAACCCAAATCCCTGATGTGAAATACACATTCCATGATCTACTCTTGCTCGTACTCGGAGAACACATTCGTATGTAACGCACGGTATCTAAAATATTGGCGTATTTGCCCTGTATCCTTTGGAAATACTCAAAATCTTATTTCTGCACTTTCTGAAATCTTTCGAACTCATGCTCTGGAATAATTTGTAACTGTCGGGGTCTAGTGACTCATTTTGAGAACAACTTACATCACAATGGCCGTTGCATCTGTCCTCACCGAAGAGACTGTACTGTCCGAAACGACCACTTCTTTGTTTTGCTCATTTGCCAACTTAGTCAAAATCTTGGGGATTCAATGACTATGATCACCTCTGAATGGGGTTACAGTTGCTCTTCTTCCATTATGAATGTCTGCAGGCACGACGTAACAAGCTCACCTCCTGTAGTCACCACCATGGATTTCATTTTGCTGCTCTTGGCGTCCGGCTGCCACTTTCCTCTATCTCATCAGTTCTTTCAAATTTCCTTTTATTTGTGGCAATCTGCTTGCCCTTGCTCCTAAACTTTACCAATATCTTATTGTTGCAAAGCTCTTCTTGGTCCACGGTAGTCAAGGCTTCTCTTTCAAATTCCAGCTCTTCCTGCGCAAAGTTCAAATCGAACAAGATCACATCTTCTTCTTCAATTATTTCTTTGTCAAGTGCAAGACTGACACCATCTTTAAAGGTAATGATCAGCTTCCCATTTGACATCTTCCTACAAGAATAAGGAAGAAATTAGGGTGCCAAACCTAGAAAAAAANATCACATCTTCTTCTTCAATTATTTCTTTGTCAAGTGCAAGACTGACACCATCTTTAAAGGTAATGATCAGCCTCCCATTTGACATCTTTCTACAAGAACAAGGAAGAAATTAGGGTGCCAAACCTAGAAAAAATAAGAACAATAAGGTGTTCATTCTTAATGAATTTTCTTTATTTACAAGTTAGATTTATTATTTACAAAAAAGAAGGGAAAACATATTTTTTCTTATTATATATCCAAATTTTATTATCTAGGAATTATCTTTTTTTTTGTTAGGAATTTGTTATTAATTTTGGGTTCAGACCCAGTTGCATACAATTACTTTGTCGGTGCTTCTAGGAACAAAACTCTATTTCTAAAGCATATTCTTCAAAAAAACATATTGCGTAATATATCTTCAAATATCGTTCATTAATAGGAAGCATAGGTAGTTCTTCCTGGCGATCCACAAGTTGGTAGGAACCTTCAAAGTAGACTTTCTTGACCATGAACGGTCCTTTCCAAGTCGGCTCGAATTTACCTCCTATATTGCGGTATATAAGAATAGATCTTCTAAGAACAAGTACTACNCAAAAAAACATATTGCGTAATATATCTTCAAATATCGTTCATTAATAGGAAGCATAGGTAGTTCTTCCTGGCAATCCACAAGTTGGTAGGAACCTTCAAAGTAGACTTTGTTGACCATGAACGGTCTTTCCCAAGTCGGCTCAAATTTACCTCCTATATTGCGGTATATAAGAATAGGTCTTCTAAGAACAAGTACTACATCACCAACCTTGAAAGTTTTTAGGTGAAGTAGTTTGTCATGGGCCTGGATCATCTTGGTTTGATACGACTCCAAATTTTGTTATGCTGATAGTCATTTTCCTTCCAAGCTTTCCAACCCTTCCTAACCTAAATTGGCGTTCTCTTCGGTAGTGATCTTGTTGGCGACGAAAACTCTGAGAGATGGAAGTTGAACTTCTAAAGGAAGAACAACCTCAGACTCATACACAAGAGTGTAAGGTGTAGACTGTGTAAGAGTTCTAAACGTTGTTCTGTAGACCCATAAGGCTTCTAATAACTACTCGTGCCAATTCTTTTTGTTTTCATTCAAAGTTTTCCTTAAAAATTGGACAAGAGTTTTATTAAAAGCCTCGACTAGGCTATTTTCTCTTGGGTGGTAAATCGTCGAGTAGTGCCAATCTATCTCGTTTCTTCTCTTGAAGTTGGTGATGTTTGTACTCTTGAATATGGACCCATTATCTGAGATGATTCTACGTGGTATTCCAAAATGGTAGACAACTTGATTCTTGAAAAACTGCAGAATGTTGTGTGCCCTCAATTCCGTGAGTAGACTACCTCTGCACACTTCGAAAAGTAATCGACTGCTACGATGATGAATTGATGTCCCTTAGAAGATGGGGGTTCTATCTAGCCCACGATATCTGTGCCCAAAGACTTTAATGGCCATGAAGTGATCGTCGGATGTAACACATTCAGAGGTTGGTGTAGAACCACCCCATGCACTTGACACTGGTGACAACTCTTGGCGATTTTCATGCAGCCGGTCATCATTGCGGGCCAGTAGTATCCTAGCCTCTTAATCTTCATTTTCATCTTTGGACTTGACTAATGAGCACCACAAAGTTCTGCGTGCACCTCCTTGATAATATTCTGCTCTTCAGACTCATTCAGACATCTCAGCCACATCTGATCGGACGACCTCCTGTACATGACATCATTTATGAAGGTGTGGGACAGAGCTCTTTTCTTGATCTGATGTGCAATTGATTTATCATCCGATAGCTTATGTTTGCAAATATTCTATTAACGGATGGCGCCAATTTTCTGTAGTTTCTGCAACTACTACCACTGCTCTGTCATTTCTTAATTTGCGCAACGTATCTATGTCAATCTGGGATAGGACCTGACTTCCCCGGACTGTTACTTCAACAAAATTTTCCCGCGGTCATGCAAATTCTTATGCGAGTCGGGCCAAAGCGTATGCAAAGGCATTCTTTCTTATGTGGATCATATATAGAGTCACATTAGGAATCTGCTCCAATAGGTTCATCATATACCAAAAATACTGCTCGAGTTTGAAATAATTTAATCGAATTAGTATGATTATCTCATAATTTGAATCTAGACTCTGAGCTTTTATAGTTATATATACACATACACATTATATAATAATGATATAAAAAAAAAATCAAAACATGAACAGGTTTTTTTTGTAATGTTAAGACAACTCCTGAATTTTGACGTGAAATGCATTTTCTCAAAATTGCTAAAGGCCGGCTATTGTCACAATCTTCTTCATTTGTATCACATTTAATTTTACACAATAGATTTCAAACACTTTCTCAACATCCTTCATAAGAATTACAGAAAGTTTGCTTCAAAACGCCAATTAACGTCTTCTACTCACTACTCACATATGCTAAACTATCTTTTTCCCAAAATTTTAACTGAAAACAGATTAAAACGCACTCTATCCATAGATCACATTTATCACATAATTTTGAAGAGTCTTGTCTGAAAATCATATTCACACATTAAACAAAAAGTGCATGGAGAGCAAAAACTGACAGTGATATCCCTACATAACCATAATGAAAATCCAGCCAATGAATAGCACAAAAAGATTGGAAAAAGACACATCATAAGAAATAATTAAAAGTCTATTGTGTTAGAAGTTTTTACACTGATGCTTGAAAAATGCTGTCACATGGAATACAAGCTGAAAACCACATGCAATCTACCCAGTTTCTAACTAGAGTGAAAATTTTAATGAAAAATATCTGTTCGTTTTCTGTAATAATTACCATTCATTTTTCATTACCTGAGTTTTATAAAAAAAAGTAAAAGAATTTGTGAGCTAATTAGAGTGGAAACCATTCACCTATGAATGAAAGAAGACAAACTAAAAAAATATTGGCTTTTGAGAAGGTGACATTATGACCCATTCCATATGCGGCCATGGTTAGGTGAATTTGTGCTTGGATGTTCCAATGGAGCGTTTATTGCGTACGTACACCACGTAAATTTGCATGCGGTGTCCGATCTGAATCACTGAAATACATCTTTTTGGCTTTTTTATTGTTAGAGTGAGGTCCACTATGCAATAATTTTTCTGTTCCAATGTCACGCTCACCTTATCGAAGTGCCTGGCTTTTGAGAATTAGCACTGAAGTAACTTAATTGTAGTTTGTGCTTCAGATTTTTGATTTAAGAAATTGTATCTTTATATATCACAATATTCTAACTTGCAACAAAGCTTAATTGAAAGTCTTGAAATTCTTTTTCGCCATAATTAGAACATCTGTTTTATGACTGAATGGGATATCAGAAAGCTCTTTTTCTATATAGTGGAATGAATCATTTAATTTTTATCGTATGAAATAAGTACACTATATTGACTCATCAAACTGTAGCAAATGATTAGTTAAATATAAATATACTTACTTCATACGTAACTGAATCAAATTAGGAAACAATTTCTTAGCTCATTTTTTAGTTGTGGTGAAGTTAGACAAGAACCATGTAATACATGCATAAAGTTCATTTTTTGTCATGTAATTTAAAACTATAACCATCCATACACTCTAAAACTAAAGCAGAACACGTGGTTTAAATTCTAAGAAACCAAAAGGATAATATAATATGAAAGTTTACAGACAAATTTTTTTAAGAAAATGAGAGCAATAAAGAGAAAGGAAGAGACCCCAAAACGTACACACATTGAGATTTGTATCCATCACAAAAGCTATGCTCAAAGCCACTGCATTTCAGTATAATATCATCTTTTTCAGGCCTTGCATAGCATAGCAGCACAAAGTGGAGAGACATGTGCGTGTTTACAAGCTTTAAAGCTCAACATTCCTTATTTGGGGAAGCCAAGCCATGTCATCACCATGTTGAAACCTTAATTTATAGTTGGCAGCAGCCTTATAAGTTCTTACAAGTACCAATGATGCGTGATGCTCGCTGTCCATGAATCATAGCACATTGGTGGTCCAAATATGGCACTTTACTTTTCATTTCACATTCCTCTTAAATAACCTTAAATATTCAGCTGCTTCTACTAGCTAACCTTAATGCTTGGCATTTGCTGAAATATAAGTGTTAATTTCTACATCATAAAACCTTCAAAAGTTATGGTCGAATCCTCTTTAAATGTAAATTGTTAACTAATCTAATTTTGACGGACTATGAAAATATTTTGGAGATCTTATATCAATGTAAGGATTTTAAGACATCAATTATTGAGTTTGAGGCATCACGTTAGTTCTTCTTTTGACTTTGAGATTTATTGTAAGATCTGGTTGAGTCTTACTATGGATTGTATGTCACTGGACTCATTATTCTTATAAACGGAGTCATAGAGGGAAGGATTTGATATCCCCCAACTATAAGCGTATAGATAAGATAAAGGAGACCGGAGGATGCCACAGCATCAAGAAAGAAGGGACAAGGTTGCCAAGTTCTTACAGGAATATGTAGAGGTTATTATTTTTTCTTCCCTCAGAAGGAGAATTTACTGCCATAGCTGGATAAAATCTTCATTGTGTAATCCTATAATAGTGCAGCGAATAGATTAAGGTTTTCAATAATTTCTCTCTAAATTTTCATCTCACCTTCACATTAGGGGGGCTTCATAACCTATAAATAATTGGCATAAAAATTCATACTTCAATTTAAATTTGCATAACCTCTACGTAAGATCTTGATATTTCCTCTATTTTATTATAGTTAGGATGAAACTTGAAGCACTTCAAGTTAAAATGGTCTTTTATTTTACAATGAAAACTGAAAAGGAAAGTGAGTTAGGTTCAATTTTCAAAAGTTGATCTTGAGGCACCAAATCTAGCCAAAATTTTTTATCAGTCATTATGTTCGTTTCCATTGGGACTCACGCATCTAAAGTTCATGATAGATGGTAGTATTGAGTAAATTTAAAGGGGATTGTAAAAAATTATAGCCAAAGAATAAAAGTTGTTATAATTCTTAAGAAAATACATGTTGATTTGTGACTATAAATTCTAAGAAGGAATGATTGACGGCCTTTTGCACCCATTTAAGAAGGGAATTTATGAAAGTATCAAGTCAAACAACCTGTATCATTATAAAAGCATATATGGAAGAGTTTTGTTGGCATTAATTTTGTATATCACAAGTGTAAGATGCCTACTTGAATATTGTGGGACCATATTTCATTCATACATACCTCCCCATAGCTAAAGACATCTATTGAGGCTCTCAAGTGTGCGTTTAAGGCAAGAAATTAAAGAATGAACTAGCACACCCGTGCTAGAGACTGGTGCACCCATTGTCATCAATTGTTGTTGTTGCACTTGTCAAATGTCTTCTTGAATGTTACGAGATAATATTTCATTGATAAATAGTTTTTCATAGCTCATGACATCCAAAAGAAACTATCCAACACACGTTGGGCATGAAATTAGGGGTTGACATGGTGTAGTCGTGCCCGAAAAGTTGTCACACTTGATTTTCAGTACTTTTTGATGTCACACATGTTTAATATCTAATTTAATATTCGAGAATCATAATTCAATAAAACATAGCCTCCAATGATCTGAGGTTTTCATAGACCCTTCTACGAATGTTTTTCATGAAATTTGTGGTTGACCGGGCCAAATTGGTGTCTAGCCGCCCAGTTTCAAAGCTTAGGCACCTGACCGNCTAATTTAATATTCGAGAATCATAATTCAATAAAACATAGCCTCCAATGATCTGAGGTTTTCATAGACCCTTGTACGAATGTTTTTCATGAAATTTGTGGTTGACCGGACCAAATTGGTGTCTAGCCGCCCAGTTTCAAAGCTTAGGCACCTGACCCAGGTAGTCAGGTGACCATAACTAATGGAAATGAGCCTAGAATGCCCCCAAAATAGAAAACATGGCGCCAAGGCGCCTTGTTCTGGCTCTTAGACATGCACTTCTAGCTAAACAAGCTGATTTTGTTGACTTTTGGCTTCCACTTTGCCACTTGAATTGAGATTGAGCATGGGATCTTTGGCTAAGGTCCAATAGAAGGCNTGCACTTCTAGCTAAACAAGCTGATTTTGTTGACTTTTGGCTTCCACTTTGCCACTTGAATTGAGATTGAGCGTGGGATCTTTGGCTAAGGTCCAATAGAAGGTTCTTCTAATCTCCCACCTCCACAACGACCAATAATATTGATGGTCCTATGTGGATTAAGCCCCATTATTCTATGTCATTTGGAGGGAAAAATGAGCCAATGGGTAGCTAACTTGGGAAAAACTAAGGGATCCGAATTTCATTGTGCATTGGTGAGCTTTTAAATTTGGAGAGAGAAAAAGAGGCTGAGAGAGAGGAGCACTCCTTGGTGAGAAAAAAGAGCAAGTAAGTTTATTCTTTCCTCTTCTTCTTTTCCCCTCGCCTTCTTCCTTCATTTTGGTCCTTCATCCTTTGAGAGTAAGAAAGGGATTTTCTCCACCATTTCATCCTCTTCTTTTCTCTACACCTTGAGAGAGAGAAATCTCATATTTCTAAAATTCTCTTGGAAGAAGAGAAGAGATCGGNATAGTAGCAAAGCAGCTGGTCCTGATGGTTTCACAGCTGAGTTTTACAAGAAATCATGGAACATTATTAAGCGTGAAGTGATTGATGTTGTAGCCAGTTTCTTTCAAGGAAATAATCTCCCAAAGTATTTTAGCGCTTCTACATTTGTGCTGATCCCCAAATCAGAGATACAAACCACATGGAATCACTTCAGACCCATTTGTCTAACCACTGTACTCAGTAAAGTGATCAGCAAAATCATTGTCAATAGACTCCAACCTCATCTTGAACATATTATAAAACCCAACCAGACTGCATTTGTGAAGGCGAGATCCATTATTGACAACACTCTCTTGGCACAGGAACTTCTGAATGACTTGAATAAGACCTGCAGAGGTGGCAATCTGATATACAAATTGGATTTGAAAAATGCTTATGATACCATCAGCTGGGGATTCATCTTGATNACTTGACTAATGAGCACCACAAAGTTCTGCGTGCACCTCCTTGATAATATTCTGCTCTTCAGACTCATTCAGGCATCTCAGCCACATCTGATCGGACGACCTCCTATACATGACATCATTTATGAAGGCGTGGGACAGAGCTCTTTTCTTGATCTTATGTGCAATTGATTTATCATCCGGTAGCTTATGTTTGTAAATATTCTATTAACGGATGGCGCCAATTTTCTGTAGTTTCTGCAACTACTACCACTGCTCTGTCATTTCTTAATTTGTGCAACGTATCTATGTCGATCTGGGATAGGACCTGACTTCCCCGGACTGTTACTTCAACAAAATTTTCCCGCGGGCATGCAAATTCTTATGCGAGTCGGGCCAAAGCGTATGCAAAGGCATTCTTTCTTATGGGGATCATATATAGAGTCACATTAGGAATCTGCTCCAATAGGTTCATCATATACCAAAAATACTGCTCGAGTTTGAAATAATTTAATCGAATTAGTATGATTATCTCATAATTTGAATCTAGACTCTGAGCTTTTATAGTTATATATACACATACACATTATATAATAATGATATAAAAAAAAAATCAAAACATGAACAGGTTTTTTTTGTAATGTTAAGACAACTCCTGAATTTTGACGTGAAATGCATTTTCTCAAAATTGCTAAAGGCCGGCTATTGTCACAATCTTCTTCATTTGTATCACATTTAATTTTACACAATAGATTTCAAACACTTTCTCAACATCCTTCATAAGAATTACAGAAAGTTTGCTTCAAAACGCCAATTAACGTCTTCTACTCACTACTCACATATGCTAAACTATCTTTTTCCCAAAATTTTAACTGAAAACAGATTAAAACGCACTCTATCCATAGATCACATTTATCACATAATTTTGAAGAGTCTTGTCTGAAAATCATATTCACACATTAAACAAAAAGTGCATGGAGAGCAAAAACTGACAGTGATATCCCTACATAACCATAATGAAAATCCAGCCAATGAATAGCACAAAAAGATTGGAAAAAGACACATCATAAGAAATAATTAAAAGTCTATTGTGTTAGAAGTTTTTACACTGATGCTTGAAAAATGCTGTCACATGGAATACAAGCTGAAAACCACATGCAATCTACCCAGTTTCTAACTAGAGTGAAAATTTTAATGAAAAATATCTGTTCGTTTTCTGTAATAATTACCATTCATTTTTCATTACCTGAGTTTTATAAAAAAAAGTAAAAGAATTTGTGAGCTAATTAGAGTGGAAACCATTCACCTATGAATGAAAGAAGACAAACTAAAAAAATATTGGCTTTTGAGAAGGTGACATTATGACCCATTCCATATGCGGCCATGGTTAGGTGAATTTGTGCTTGGATGTTCCAATGGAGCGTTTATTGCGTACGTACACCACGTAAATTTGCATGCGGTGTCCGATCTGAATCACTGAAATACATCTTTTTGGCTTTTTTATTGTTAGAGTGAGGTCCACTATGCAATAATTTTTCTGTTCCAATGTCACGCTCACCTTATCGAAGTGCCTGGCTTTTGAGAATTAGCACTGAAGTAACTTAATTGTAGTTTGTGCTTCAGATTTTTGATTTAAGAAATTGTATCTTTATATATCACAATATTCTAACTTGCAACAAAGCTTAATTGAAAGTCTTGAAATTCTTTTTCGCCATAATTAGAACATCTGTTTTATGACTGAATGGGATATCAGAAAGCTCTTTTTCTATATAGTGGAATGAATCATTTAATTTTTATCGTATGAAATAAGTACACTATATTGACTCATCAAACTGTAGCAAATGATTAGTTAAATATAAATATACTTACTTCATACGTAACTGAATCAAATTAGGAAACAATTTCTTAGCTCATTTTTTAGTTGTGGTGAAGTTAGACAAGAACCATGTAATACATGCATAAAGTTCATTTTTTGTCATGTAATTTAAAACTATAACCATCCATACACTCTAAAACTAAAGCAGAACACGTGGTTTAAATTCTAAGAAACCAAAAGGATAATATAATATGAAAGTTTACAGACAAATTTTTTTAAGAAAATGAGAGCAATAAAGAGAAAGGAAGAGACCCCAAAACGTACACACATTGAGATTTGTATCCATCACAAAAGCTATGCTCAAAGCCACTGCATTTCAGTATAATATCATCTTTTTCAGGCCTTGCATAGCATAGCAGCACAAAGTGGAGAGACATGTGCGTGTTTACAAGCTTTAAAGCTCAACATTCCTTATTTGGGGAAGCCAAGCCATGTCATCACCATGTTGAAACCTTAATTTATAGTTGGCAGCAGCCTTATAAGTTCTTACAAGTACCAATGATGCGTGATGCTCGCTGTCCATGAATCATAGCACATTGGTGGTCCAAATATGGCACTTTACTTTTCATTTCACATTCCTCTTAAATAACCTTAAATATTCAGCTGCTTCTACTAGCTAACCTTAATGCTTGGCATTTGCTGAAATATAAGTGTTAATTTCTACATCATAAAACCTTCAAAAGTTATGGTCGAATCCTCTTTAAATGTAAATTGTTAACTAATCTAATTTTGACGGACTATGAAAATATTTTGGAGATCTTATATCAATGTAAGGATTTTAAGACATCAATTATTGAGTTTGAGGCATCACGTTAGTTCTTCTTTTGACTTTGAGATTTATTGTAAGATCTGGTTGAGTCTTACTATGGATTGTATGTCACTGGACTCATTATTCTTATAAACGGAGTCATAGAGGGAAGGATTTGATATCCCCCAACTATAAGCGTATAGATAAGATAAAGGAGACCGGAGGATGCCACAGCATCAAGAAAGAAGGGACAAGGTTGCCAAGTTCTTACAGGAATATGTAGAGGTTATTATTTTTTCTTCCCTCAGAAGGAGAATTTACTGCCATAGCTGGATAAAATCTTCATTGTGTAATCCTATAATAGTGCAGCGAATAGATTAAGGTTTTCAATAATTTCTCTCTAAATTTTCATCTCACCTTCACATTAGGGGGGCTTCATAACCTATAAATAATTGGCATAAAAATTCATACTTCAATTTAAATTTGCATAACCTCTACGTAAGATCTTGATATTTCCTCTATTTTATTATAGTTAGGATGAAACTTGAAGCACTTCAAGTTAAAATGGTCTTTTATTTTACAATGAAAACTGAAAAGGAAAGTGAGTTAGGTTCAATTTTCAAAAGTTGATCTTGAGGCACCAAATCTAGCCAAAATTTTTTATCAGTCATTATGTTCGTTTCCATTGGGACTCACGCATCTAAAGTTCATGATAGATGGTAGTATTGAGTAAATTTAAAGGGGATTGTAAGAAATTATAGCCAAAGAATAAAAGTTGTTATAATTCTTAAGAAAATACATGTTGATTTGTGACTATAAATTCTAAGAAGGAATGATTGACGGCCTTTTGCACCCATTTAAGAAGGGAATTTATGAAAGTATCAAGTCAAACAACCTGTATCATTATAAAAGCATATATGGAAGAGTTTTGTTGGCATTAATTTTGTATATCACAAGTGTAAGATGCCTACTTGAATATTGTGGGACCATATTTCATTCATACATACCTCCCCATAGCTAAAGACATCTATTGAGGCTCTCAAGTGTGCGTTTAAGGCAAGAAATTAAAGAATGAACTAGCACACCCGTGCTAGAGACTGGTGCACCCATTGTCATCAATTGTTGTTGTTGCACTTGTCAAATGTCTTCTTGAATGTTACGAGATAATATTTCATTGATAAATAGTTTTTCATAGCTCATGACATCCAAAAGAAACTATCCAACACACGTTGGGCATGAAATTAGGGGTTGACATGGTGTAGTCGTGCCCGAAAAGTTGTCACACTTGATTTTCAGTACTTTTTGATGTCACACATGTTTAATATCTAATTTAATATTCGAGAATCATAATTCAATAAAACATAGCCTCCAATGATCTGAGGTTTTCATAGACCCTTGTACGAATGTTTTTCATGAAATTTGTGGTTGACCGGACCAAATTGGTGTCTAGCCGCCCAGTTTCAAAGCTTAGGCACCTGACCCAGGTAGTCAGGTGACCATAACTAATGGAAATGAGCCTAGAATGCCCCCAAAATAGAAAACATGGCGCCAAGGCGCCTTGTTCTGGCTCTTAGACATGCACTTCTAGCTAAACAAGCTGATTTTGTTGACTTTTGGCTTCCACTTTGCCACTTGAATTGGGATTGAGCGTGGGATCTTTGGCTAAGGTCCAATAGAAGGTTCTTCTAATCTCCCACCTCCACAACGACCAATAATATTGATGGTCCTATGTGGATTAAGCCCCATTATTCTATGTCATTTGGAGGGAAAAATGAGCCAATGGGTAGCTAACTTGGGCAAAACTAAGGGATCCGAATTTCATTGTGCATTGGTGAGCTTTTAAATTTGGAGAGAGAAAAAGAGGCTGAGAGAGAGGAGCACTCCTTGGTGAGAAAAAAGAGCAAATAAGTTTATTCTTTCCTCTTCTTCTTTTCCCCTCGCCTTCTTCCTTCATTTTGGTCCTTCATCCTTTGAGAGTAAGAAAGGGATTTTCTCCACCATTTCATCCTCTTCTTTTCTCTACACCTTGAGAGAGAGAAATCTCATATTTCTAAAATTCTCTTGGAAGAAGAGAAGAGATCGGACACCCTATGGACTAGGAAAAGCTTAGATAAAGAGGACACTTCACTAACCGTAGTGGTGGTGAGAAACCTAAAACATTATTTTCCTTTTCCGAGAAATACCTTAGTATAATGTTAAAATAGCTTGGATAGGTTCATGTTAGAGGAAAATTTTAAGTTAGGAAATCCTTTTTCTTTTTCTCCCTACGTTCAATGAGCTTTCTATTATACCCCTAGCCCTTAGCCTATGGTAGCTGGTATTGTAGTAATCCACAATTTCCTTTGGTGGTTCCACCTTATTGATAAAAAGAGTGAAGCTTTTTAATCATAGAGAATGAAGACGTTTTCTTTGAAACTTAATTCCCTAGGATATGAAGACTCATATATTTTGGCATGTGCATATGTCTATTTCAAGAGCATGTGATATGTAGAGTATGTGCATGTGTATTTTTTTTTTAAGTTTTGCTTGAGATGTATTCATATCTTGATGCTCAAATTACGTTTTAATTTGCTTAAGGATTAATGAAAGCAAGTAGAATGATATTTTATGTTGTACTTGTGACTTTATTTTAAGTACACATGAAAAATATAGTTTTTCTATATGAGCATGATTTGATGCCCAAATACACAAATATATTTTTTCCATGTGTGTATGGATTGATTTTCACTTACATAAGGAAGTGTTTTGCCATGTATCTATGATTTAGTGTTTGATTGCATGAAAAAAACATATTTTTGGATTCACTTATGGTTTTATATCCAAGTACATAAAAAACCAGATTTTTTACTTGTGCTTCATAATTTAATGTGAAGCATATTTAAATAAGCTTTCTTTTTGTGAATGCTTGTGTGCTAGTCTCATTGCTACAAAGAGTTGTGCCACTTAACATAACCCTTTGACATATTAGACATTTACATGTATGAACCATATAGTGCTTGCACATCATACATTGCATATGGTTATTATGTGACTGAGAATTTTAGTTGTCATACAAGTGAGGTCAAATTCCTTCAGCGTGTCATGTACCTGATGCAACCAAATTAATCAAATTGTACTTATCATTTGCATGAAGAATTATATGTATCAATTGTATGAGCATTCTTGTTGTCATTTGAGGGAGGTGTAGCCTCCCCCAGGGTGTCCTATACCGTAGAAAATCAAATCTAACATCAGTTGTGCATGTCATATGAGTGTCATATTTTATGAATTTACACCTATATGCTTAGCATGTTTGTCCTGAGCATATGTCATCATAAGCTCATGATGAATGCTTACTTAGCATATTAATAATATAAAATATTGTTCAATATTTGATGTAATTTCTCACACCTCAATAGAGCAGTCTAATCGTGTTGAGCCATTTGACATATCACTTGTGATCGATCATACCTCGATAGAGCAATAACGATATGTTGTTTGACTTCACATTTTTGTGTGGTCAAAATTAATCAACTTTGATGGAAAACCATTTTAATAGATAAGTTAACCTTTGTTGATTTCAAAGCTTTAATGAGATTTGCTCGTACATATGTCTCAGTGAGTAATGCAATTTATTCCATCGTGATCAACAAATGTATGTTCGTGCTAAGANTGGCACCCAAATTCTACTCAAATATCCAACTTGGCCTTTTGCCCCCAAATCCACCCAAATTACTTAAATACCATTGAAATCCTAAATTTGACCAAAATTCTCAATTTCACCCAAGATACCCAAATTTGTTCAAAAATCATTTCAAATCATTTGAAATTACCAAAATTACCCAAAACATCCCAAAAATTCCAAAATAACCAAAACACCCTTAAAATTGCCAAAATTACAAAAATACCCTTGGTAGCCCAAACTTTTCCAAAACATCCGAAATCACTTCAAATGTCTCTAAAAATAATTTGGACCCTTCAATTGGACCCAATTTGGCCAAGTTGACCATTTTGACCAAAAGCCCCAAATTGCCTTTAAAGGCCTAATTTCTCCAAATTCACCTCACAAACCCATCAATTTGGCTCCAATACTCTCCAATTTCAATTATAAACTCAAATTCATCTTTAATTTGATCAATCTAAACCAAATACAATTCTAATTGATCCATGGTTTGAGCTCAATTTTGATCTAAATTAAACCCCCAATTTTGACCACATGATTTAACCCCACCAAATTGAATCTCATAGCCTACTCAATTTACCCCAATTTAAATATTAAGCTCTTCATAACAATCCTACACATCATATTAGACCTTTAATTGGCCTTGGACAAGCCTCAATTTCACTCAATTTTAACCCAAGCCCAAAACCTCCAAATTCCACCAAATTGAATGCCTTAACCCCCCGAAATTGGCATCCAATTGATGTTAAGAACTCTTCATGATATTCCTATAGACCATTCTCAACCATCAATTTGGGTTTAGCCAAACCTTAGCCTAACCTAAACCCAAATCTAACCCAACACCTCCAAATTGACCAAATGCCCAAAATCCTCCTAATTGAACCTCCACACCAATTCAAAATCACTCAAAATATTTTCTAAACTGCTCATGACAATCATCTACACAATATTGATCAATCAATTATGCTTAATGTCATGGCTAGCCTAACCCAAACCCAACTTCTAAGCATTTTGACCCAAATTGAATCCGTTCACTAAAATTGGCTTAGTCATACCAAAGTATCCAAATTGATGTTACCACATCCACTTATCACACTCTATGGACCAAGCTAAAGCCACTTAAACCACCCAAGTGAGCTATGGACCAAGGGTCCCCTAATTTAAGTGGTCTTATCCCATTTTTTGTCCTTAACTAAGAAATCTCTTCCATCATCCCTTGCCATTGTTGGTTAACCATAATTAAACCTTCTACTGACTCACTTGACCACTGGACCACCTCCCCTGTCCTGTCCGACTGGCCTAAAAAACTCCAAAATTGAGGGCCACCACCCTTAAATCAAACCCAATTTCAACCTTAGAGGCCAACTCATTCTAATGGCTCTTTAGAGCTCCTCAATCCTCCACCTAAGCAACTCCTTGCACCCATCAATTGGCCTTGGTGGCCAACCCAAGCTCTTCTATTTAATCAGCCCATCCATGGCCATAGAAAGAAGAGCNTTTATGCATTTACACCTATATGCTTAGCATGTTTGTCCTGAGAATATGTCATCATAAGCTCATGATGAATGCTTACTTAGCATATTAATAATATAAAATATTGTTCAATATTTGATGTGATTGCTCACACCTCAATAGAGCAGTCTAATCGTGTTGAGCCATTTGACATATCACTTGTGATCGGTCATACCTCGATAGAGCAATAACGATAAGTTGTTTGACTTCACATTTTTGTGTGGTCAAAATTAATCAACTTTGATGGAAAACCATTTTAATAGATAAGTGAACCTTTGTTGATTTCAAAGCTTTAATGAGATTTGCTCGTACATATGTCTCAGTGAATAATGCAATTTATTCCATCGTGATCAACAAATGTATGTTCGTGCTAAGATTCTAAGAGGCCTAATGTATGTCACTTAGGCATTATTCTAACAAAGGATATAGAGTAAAAATAAGAAAATAATATATTTATAATATTAATATGCATCATGTTTTAAAATTATTTTGAAATTAAGCATCCATAGCTTAAATTATATGTGAGGACAACCATTTTTAAAACCTTCATTTGAACAAAATTCTCATCTCCAGTGGTGCATTTTAAAATTCTTAGATCCTTAGGATGGGGCTGAGGATCACGACCCCATAAAAAAACATACACTAAGCCTTAGTCGCACTTTTGAACACACTTAGTTTTTTGAGAGTGGGTCAACCTTATTTAAGATGCTTGCTAGAATAGGGTAGCCTGGAATTAGGTTTTTCGTATACTTGCTTATTTTGTTGTATGACTAGCCAAGAAATTTGTTTGTTTTGTTTTCTAAGTTTGAAAAATGCATAGTATATTAGCGAGGTTTTTTGTATAGATAGCTCTGTCCAATAAGGAAGAAACTTTATGATTAAAATTAACATCTTTTCCAAAGGTGCTGTTAAGCTCTCCTCTCGCTGGTTCACTATAATTGCATGTAATAATTTATGCTACTGCTTTATGTTATAGGTCAAGTCTTTTCTTAGAATTTTTATAGGTGTTTCTTTTTAGAGTCCCAAGAACTGAGGCTATATCAGAAGGTACATGCATGACTCCTGAGGTGCTTATTTTGTGGAACAGTATGATGAGGACAAGAAGCAACACACCTGTTTCCCATACCTTGATTCCAAATTATTGACCTCACTTTTCGTTGAAGTTTAGTTTTCCCTCTTTAGTAGCTTAGAATCTAGCCATAAAATTTTTCTGCTGACTATTTCTAGAAAACTAGAAAAGGAACCCACACCCTTAAAAACTCTTTCTTGCTCAACTTGAAGTTCCACACATTTTTCCTAACCTCTAGCACTTAGTGGGTGGGGTCAGTAGTCCCCATAGGACTGTTTGACCTTAAGTCTGACCCTGGGTATTGTTATGGAGCTAGTTCACTCACTTACACTCACTATCACCTATATACACTAGCAACCCTAAACCCAAAATTGTTGACTTTGATCTCTTGATATTTTGGGAAACTCATGTAGATGGTCCCCTAGATCCCTGACCCTAGGCCGTGGTTTAGCTAAGACCAGTATATAGAGGACCCAAATGGGGATTTCATTGGTTTATAGCTCATATAAAGTGGTTGGCACCCAAATTCTACTCAAATATCCAACTTGGCCTTTTGCCCCCAAATCCACCCAAATTACTTAAATACCATTGAAATCCTAAATTTGACCAAAATTCTCAATTTCACCCAAGATACCCAAATTTGTTCAAAAATCATTTCAAATCATTTGAAATTACCAAAATTACCCAAAACATCCCAAAAATTCCAAAATAACCAAAACACCCTTAAAATTGCCAAAATTACAAAAATACCCTTGGTAGCCCAAACTTTTCCAAAACATCCGAAATCACTTCAAATGTCTCTAAAAATAATTTGGACCCTTCAATTGGACCCAATTTGGCCAAGTTGACCATTTTGACCAAAAGCCCCAAATTGCCTTTAAAGGCCTAATTTCTCCAAATTCACCTCACAAACCCATCAATTTGGCTCCAATACTCTCCAATTTCAATTATAAACTCAAATTCATCTTTAATTTGATCAATCTAAACCAAATACAATTCTAATTGATCCATGGTTTGAGCTCAATTTTGATCTAAATTAAACCCCCAATTTTGACCACATGATTTAACCCCACCAAATTGAATCTCATAGCCTACTCAATTTACCCCAATTTAAATATTAAGCTCTTCATAACAATCCTACACATCATATTAGACCTTTAATTGGCCTTGGACAAGCCTCAATTTCACTCAATTTTAACCCAAGCCCAAAACCTCCAAATTCCACCAAATTGAATGCCTTAACCCCCCGAAATTGGCATCCAATTGATGTTAAGAACTCTTCATGATATTCCTATAGACCATTCTCAACCATCAATTTGGGTTTAGCCAAACCTTAGCCTAACCTAAACCCAAATCTAACCCAACACCTCCAAATTGACCAAATGCCCAAAATCCTCCTAATTGAACCTCCACACCAATTCAAAATCACTCAAAATATTTTCTAAACTGCTCATGACAATCATCTACACAATATTGATCAATCAATTATGCTTAATGTCATGGCTAGCCTAACCCAAACCCAACTTCTAAGCATTTTGACCCAAATTGAATCCGTTCACTAAAATTGGCTTAGTCATACCAAAGTATCCAAATTGATGTTACCACAGCCACTTATCACACTCTATGGACCAAGCTAAAGCCACTTAAACCACCCAAGTGAGCTATGGACCAAGGGTCCCCTAATTTAAGTGGTCTTATCCCATTTTTTGTCCTTAACTAAGAAATCTCTTCCATCATCCCTTGCCATTGTTGGTTAACCATAATTAAACCTTCTACTGACTCACTTGACCACTGGACCACCTCCCCTGTCCTGTCCGACTGGCCTAAAAAACTCCAAAATTGAGGGCCACCACCCTTAAATCAAACCCAATTTCAACCTTAGAGGCCAACTCATTCTAATGGCTCTTTAGAGCTCCTCAATCCTCCACCTAAGCAACTCCTTGCACCCATCAATTGGCCTTGGTGGCCAACCCAAGCTCTTCTATTTAATCAGGCCATCCATGGCCATAGAAAGAAGAGCTCCAAATCCTTAGGTAAACTCTGCCAAAATCTCATCAGAGACTCTCTAAGCATTTGTAAGTTCAATCTAACCATCTTCCCCTCTGATTCCCACTGTGAAAGCCTAATTTTGTGCTCAAACTTTCAGCTCAGATACGAACATCTCTCCACAGTCTACCAAACTCAAATTAATTGTGCACACACCATCCCTAGGGCAAGAGGAGTTGATTCCCCATCAAACCCCCCTCTGAAAAAGCCTCTAAGATAGCTCTAGACCAACATCTGAAATCCACCTTGATTGAAATCATACCTAGACAATTCACCATAGCTTTGGACTTCATCTGGAGGTTCGTTAGACTAAACCAAAGCTACCACAACAATTTGATTGAGACTTCCCCTCTCAGACAGAGGTATTGAACCCTAACCCTAACCCTAACCTGAGCTTATTTTAACTCTTNAGCCTCTAAGATAGCTCTAGACCAACATCTGAAATCCACCTTGATTGAAATCATACCTAGACAATTCACCATGGCTTTGGACTTCATCTGGAGGTTTGTTAGACTAAACCAAAGCTACCACAACCATTTGATTGAGACTTTCCCTCTCAGACATAGGTATTGAACCCTAACCCTAACCCTAACCTGAGCTTATTTTAACTCTCCATGTGTAATGACTTAATTTCATACTTTATTAACCGTATATATAGGTTTGTCTTGAGTAGATGAAGGTTTAGAAATGAATCCCATGTGATTTGGTTTTGTCTAGCTTGAGATCTTAAGGTTTTAAGTTGATCGGTTCACAAGTTAGGTCATTTGAGGATGATGACTAAGAACTATCTAATCACGCGTTTATTTTACGGGCATATGAGATCAAGCCAGACGAGTGAATGGTGCGAAAAGGCAGGCTAACAAGGTGGATACGTGGCTGACGGTGTCAAATGGATGAGCGCCGTGTGGAGACTTCAGAGAGAATAAGGTTGAGGTGGTGCCGCGTGGTTAACTAGAAAAAATAGGAGGATTTTTTATTTATTTTAGTGCTTGATCTTTGAAAATTCATAACTTTGCGTAGAAAAATCATAAAAATAAAATAAAAATACTCTCTTGCTCAGTGAATAAAGGAGAATAATGTGGACTAAAATTAAAAAAAAATTATTTTCTTATTCCCTAATTTTTAATGAATTAATTACCCTATGAAGTAGTTTAAATCATTATGATCAAACATTGCTCACTATGGCTTGAAATTTTGAGGGTTTGTCTGATTTTTTCCAAGATTAGAGGGCATCTCTATGCATCTAACCCTAATTTTCAATCTAGGGTGATCATTTTGGCTATTTTATTTATATAAATTAAAATATCATTTGGAAAATTATGAGAATAATTTTTGTAGGTTTCTTGTGGTCAGAGAAGTCTAGAAAAAATATCATGATGTCTTGAATTATCTTGTAAATTTCTATATTTAATTAAATGTTAATATTTTGTGTTAATTTATGTAAATCATATACTTATTACAAATTGACAAAATTAATCCCAAATTATTCATAAAAATCATTTTTATCCACCGTAAAAATTTGAAAATTATTTGATTAAGTTTGAGTATTAATGTTGATTTTCTAAGAAATCTTATATTTTTTCTACAAAAATAATTTTATTAAATTAAATACACTTGGGAAAATTGTGAAAAGTAGTTTTCTGAGTTCCTTGTGATGAGAGACACTTGAGAAAAATAAAAATTATGTTTTATAAGNTGACAAAATTAATCCCAAATTATTCATAAAAATCATTTTTATCCACCGTAAAAATTTGAAAATTATTTGATTCAGTTTGAGTATTAATGTTGATTTTTTAAGAAATCTTGTATTTTTTCTACAAAAATAATTTTATTAAATTAAATACACTTGGGAAAATTATGAAAAGTAGTTTTCTGAAGTCCTTGTGATGAGAGGCACTTGGGAAAAATAAAAATTATGTTTTATAAAATAATTAATTTCTTAGCCTTATTTTGAATTTAAAAATAATTAAAAATTTCAAAAATATCAAAATATTTCAAAATATGCCTAATTGTTTTTTGATTATTTGAGACTTATTAAAATATTTTTCCTAATTTTTCAAACTTAAAAATAAATCTTAAAAANTGAATTTAAAAATAATTAAAAATTTCAAAAATATCAAAATATTTCAAAATATGCCTAATTGTTTTTTGATTACTTGAGACTTATTAAAATATTTTTCCTAATTTTTCTAACTTAAAAATAAATCTTAAAAGCTTAAAATTAGATTTTCCTTATTTTCCCATTAAAATAATTATAATAAACAAATTAAAAATCACAAAAAATACAAAATTTGATTCTCTCAGTTTTTTGAACTCAGAGAAATCTAATAAAAATAATTTTGGTAATTAAAATATTATTTTTTATTTAATTAAATTATTGAAATTGATCCAAAATTAAATAGTGATTATAAAAATTTAATTCAAAAAATCATGAAATTTTGCCTAAGTATTTCTCTGACCTCGGGAAACCTCTAGTAATTTTCTCATAAATAAAAAAAAACTTTATTTTGGAAAGTTGAATAAATCAATTTTTGAAAATCCTATTTATGAATTTAAATAGATAATTAAATTAAATTAAATTTTGAGATGCCCACATATTCTCCTCTAATATTGTAATGGCCTCATGGACATGATAGTCGAAATGCTCAAAGTAATTTGAGTTGTGTTTAATGAGTTATGAGATGAAGTACCCGAAGGGCATAATAGTCATTTTTGATTTTGGTCCATAGNAAAAAATCATGAAATTTTGCCTAAGTATTTCTCTGACCTCGGGAAACCTCTAGTAATTTTCTCATAAATAAATAAAAAAAAACTTTATTTTGGAAAGTTGAATAAGTCAATTTTTGAAAATCCTATTTTATGAATTTAAATAGATAATTAAATTAAATTAAATTTTGTGATGCCCACATATTCTCCTCTAATATTGTAATGGCCTCATGGACATGATAGTCGAAATGCTCAAAGTCATTTGAGTTGTGTTTAGTGAGTTATGAGATGAAGTACCCGAAGGGCATAATAGTCATTTTTGATTTTGGTCCATAATCAAAATCTAGGATTATCCAAGGAAAAAAAATAGGAAGATTTTGATCTTAATAAATATGTTTGGATGATTGAAATACAATGGGGCTAAAAGGTAGAAACTCACTCATCACCTTTGCACAACATCAACAAGATCATAACTCTCCTAATCTTCATGACTAGGAAGTCAATTAATATCAAATGATTCTTAAGTGATGGGCTTAAGATAGAAAAGATGATAATTTACTTATCTTGAGCCTATGATTGATGATGATGTGATCTTTCAATAAGAATACATATCACTCAAATCAAAATTTTGATAACCACCATTCCACCTATCATGATTATTAAAGGCTTAGTAGTGACATAGGCACGATGTCGACACTCAATTGATCGGATTTAAAAGATAACATGATTGGTGATTAACATCTTTAAA
>JXCR01029571.1:0-16534 GCA_002079205.1 Phalaenopsis hybrid cultivar | reverse complement strand
GGAGAGGAAGAAGACGAAGAGCTGTAGAGGGTTACTGAAAGGGTCGCGGGAATAAATAAGGGCTTTTGGGGACGAGGAAATCTAGCCAGACAGCGAGAGAAGGGCAGATGTGTAATTTAAAGGTTTAAATTTTGTAAAAATGGTGTTATTTCTGTCATTGAAATTGGATGAGTGTGGGGGCAGTTTAGTCATTTAATGCAGAGGGAGAAGTACCAGCGTTGAAGTTATAAAGGCTTTTTGGTTGAAGCATTCTTCATTGCTCTTCATTCAATAATAAATGAATATCATGAGGGGTTTGATGAGATGAACTTTAATGTTTACCATTTTTTTTTTTATATGTATGGATTCTAGGATGGATCTACACTAATAAATGGTAAATATATTTGATCATCATTTCCTTAATTTTTATGAGTAACATCCAATTATTTTAGATGAATTAACAAATTCATGTATTAATGAAGGATTATATTGCAAAACTATTTATTTTTTTATATAAATTATTAAGTCATACATTCATTAATTTTTTTAAAGTTATTGAGATTTGATCGAATTTAAATTTTATGAACTTATATTGAAAATTAATGGAATGTATCACGATGGTGATGATGATATCATCTACATTATAAAATCATTCAACATAGAAACATTTTATGGCAATGAGCTGATTGGAATAACAAGTGATAAATCAAGTTTGATAGTTCGAGATGGCCAAACTTGATGATGCAGTGGTGACCTATTATGGGTGGTTTTTTTTACATCTTTGGCTTATAGAGGAGTCTGGTCTACTAAACACTTTTCTTTAGTAATTAACAATTTTGCATGTTGAATTATAATAAAATTTATTTAATTTTGAGTGTTTCATCCAAATAGATCTAAGATTTTATGATTTTAAAAGCCCCCTACGAGCATTTGATTCGAGAGTGATTTTGTATCATTAGATTAATCTCAATGAAATAAATATTTTAACTAAAATAGTGGTCTATTTTATGATATTTTTATTTATTTATTTAGATGGCTGTGATTCATATGACATTTGCAATGTTGGACTGCTCTTAAGAAGATTATTACTTTTATGGCAAAATCACGATCTATCATTGTCACTTTTGATATGTGAACTTATATGAAATAATTTAGATTAATCTAATAATCCAAATTTTGCCTTAGCTTAAGAGGGCTCATTAGGCTAGCTCAAGAGCTAGTTGTCTTGTTCCTTTCTATGTAAAGTTAGGGCATTATAAGGATCTTTTGATGTACTCACAAAATTTAAAAACGGGCTTCAATGCTTTGCCGAAAAAGGTTATAACTAGATCCCAAATCTACAAATTATGGACAACAAAAAATAAATCTATATTAAGGCCAAAGATATTAAAGTGTACACAAATCAGGAGCATGGACCTCTACATAAAAGAACAATTTATTATCTTTTATTTCTCCCACCTACTTTATGTTATGACTCCAAATTCACGACTGAACCCTCTTTATATGATATAGAGATTGCCCAAAATGGAGATGAGTTATGACTACCAACTACTATTGCTATCCTGATCAAATAAAGGTCTTTTAATTGTGCCCTCTGCCATTTCTTTGTAAGATTTCAAATGAAGGAGATGAATCTTATTAAAATATCTTAATTTGCTCATTTCTTATGCATTAGGTTTAGAGTTTCATAATGTGTATATTCCCCTATAATTTACTCATTCGATTGCTCTCATGAAGATAAAAACTACATAAAAAAGGGAAAATCTCAAATTATATCTCACAAATGTTTCACTAACTTTTTATAAGGATTAAATTCGTTGGATGGCTCTTAATTAGATAGTCTATTTTTTCTTATATTAAAACCAATGCCAATCATCATTATTTTTCGACAGTCGTAAATTTGATTTCTATATCTCCTTGAAATTATTTTAGTTGATCCAAGTATGGTTATTAAAATTTCAATATTTTAATTCTAAATCAAATATTAGCATGTAATTAAAAGCTCATTTAAAGCTCGAGCCACCCTCAACTTGAGCTTGAGCTTAATTAATTTTATCGAGTTCAAGCCCAAACTAATTAAATCTATGAGTTTGAGCTAGCTAAATACCTGATTTGCTTATTATAAAAGAGATAAAATAATATTAATTTAAGCTAGTATTATAATAAAATGACAAATAAAATGAGCAATTATGAGTGAAAAAAATAAGATATCACTTAATAAAACATACAAGATATTATTTTTTTAAAAATATTTTTAATACTTTAATGATGAAATGTTCTATTTAAATTTTAGTATTTTTTTTTTTTAAACGACCCCGCCCACGAGCTAATAGATTGAGCCAGGGCTAACTTGAACTTGTCTTGCTAGCTCATCGAGCTTAGTTCACGACTAGCTTATCAAACAGAGCTCGAGCCGGCTTACGAGGCGGCTCGACTCACTTACACGCCTGCCGTCAAAATAATCTCCCAAAATTTATACTCAAATTATAATGCAATGCATTTAAGATAAATTTTGTTATAATAATAATTATTATTTTAGAGCGAATTTTCAAACAGAACTGCACTTCATACGGGCTTCTCGGCAGCCTACATCTCCCTTCTTCTTTCGTACGCACACATAATATTTATGAACATAATATATAGATAAGGTCGGGCCAATAGAAGTTTAATTTTCAGAATTTTTAAAAATAGAAACTTCTATGCGGGACGTACGTTTATTGAAAAAGGAATTTAGAGAGAAATATGAAATTTGGTGGGGGTGGGGCGCACGTAATTATGCACCGCAATTAAGGAGCTTGGCAATGGCAGGGGACATTAAATGATCAAATACAGTGGGTGAAAGACCGCAGGGAAGAATTAGGGCCCGGAATCTAATCCATTAATTACTGCCATTAATTAGGAACTTAATCTCTTAGTGATAAGTTTGGTGCTGAGGATAAGCACGCTTAATGAGATGCAATGACACTAATGCCACTTAATTTCAGCAATTATTTGCCGAAGAAATAATTAGCCTTTTGTATCTCGCTCTCTCTGCTTATGCTAATGCCCTCTTTAAACCTCGCCATCAAGTAAATTAATAACAAAGCTTAAAAGAGTGCGTTAGTAGGGGTGTAAACGGGTCGAGCTAGTGAGCACTAGCTGAGCTTGTAAATGAGCCGAACACGATCGAGGTCAGGCTCAGCTCGTGTTTAGTTAGTGAAAAAATATCAGTGTTTGTGTTTGACTTGTTTGTTTAACAAGCCAAACATAAGTTATTTGCGAACAAAACGCTGTTTTGAAAACCCGAGATATGCAGCTATAGAATATTAAAGGATTGGAGCAAAATTTAAATCTTATTATTTGTAATAAAAATATCATTTAAATATAATTTAATACATTTTTATTTTATTTTTTTTATTAATGATTTCAATTGAATACAAATCTTTGCAGCCTTGTACTCAATACTATTCATCAATATATATATATATATATATATATATATATATATATATATATATATATATATACACACACACACACACACGTCCATGAAGGCGCAAGTCTCGTTCGGAGGACCAACCATCGAGCACCAGCACGGCATAGCCGCATACTTAATATTATTTTATTACTATGTAAACTTATATCTATTTTCAACGATAATTACATTATATATTATCATATATATTTAATCATTTGCCTCTTTTACAGACCGCAATTAGCTATGTATTTGGTCAAATTTTTAGTTTTTTTATTACCTTATTGAAATATTCATTAAATTAATATGACTATTAAAAATTTGTATACAAGCCAAATATGAAGATTTAATGGAAACTTTAGGGTTAATGAGCCATATACTAGGCCCCATACATATCTGACTAGCTTGAATTCACCATACATTAGGCCCCATACATAACTATAACTCAATGCATTGCAAGCATACCAATAAAGGTAGAGCAATCTCAGCTATAAGGCACCATTTAATTATTTCATCATCAAAGCATGATTTAGGGTTAATGAGCCACCAAATTCTCACCTGCCCCATGCTTCAATCTTCTGCATTAATTCCACGTTCTAAAATAAGGTTGGGATGATTAGAACATCAGATTGATGAATAATTGAGCATCTTAATTAAGATATATTTGTTATTAAATGCAAAGTTTTTAGCATATTTAGTGAGAGGGTTTAAGTTAACCTCTAAAATAATTGATTATTAATGCAATTACTTGATGGAATATCTTGTGCTTCTATTTATGGGTTATTGGTGCAATACCTAAATGTTGCTTGGTTCATATGAATACAACCAATAAATTTATTTTATTTTTATTTGATGATAATTAGTTTTCATTTATTAGATTTGTTTTAAAATGATTATTATATTATACAATTAATTAATTAATTCGTTTACTATATTTATTTTGAAATAAATAGAATGGATAAAAAATCATTTTAATATAAACTTAATTAGGAAGTTCCAATCCTTCTTTACATAAAAGTCCCTCTTACATGAAAAAACCTTCCTATTTGTAACAGAAAGGAGTGGAATTAAAGGAAAATTATTTATGTAACCCTGCTTTAATGAGGTTTTTAGTCCTAGAGGTTATTTTGGGTATTTTATAAAAATGAGCTCTTGACTCGGCAATAGTGAGACTAATCCAAGTTGCTGGTCATATCTAGGATGTAAAAAATTGACACCAAACCAACACGACTCAAAAAAATCCAAGTTAGAGTTGAGATGAACTTTTTTCGGGTCAGTTCTGGTTGAACCTAAAAATTGAAACATGACCTGAATAAGCACAAAATTCTGGGTTGTTTCGGGTCGGCTGGCCAAGCTCGGGTTCAGCCCGTTTACTATTCAGGTCGGGTTTGGGTAAACCTTATTTGAGTCTGGCCATTTTCGAGTCTTGACCCATTAACCCGAATTGACACCCATGTCGTCGGTCAGTTGTCCCATTAACCTTATTTGAGTATGGACTTCTGGTCGTTTAGGCTTTTTGTTGGTCATCTAGGTTGGTTAAGTCGTCCAGGCCGCAGTCAGTTGTCCATGCTGGTTTTGTCCTCCAGATTGTCAATCGGTGGTCGAGGTCGTCGATCGGTCTTTCATGCTTGATCAGTTGATCGTCTTGGCTATGGCGATCGTCCAGGTGGGTCGTCGTCTTAAGAGAATTAGTTTGACACAATTTTTCTATACACTATCTATTAACATACCAAACATCTAAATTTTAACTATTTACATTTTTTAACATCCAAATTTTTAGAATCACAAAAGAAATAACACTATTTAAATTAAAAATAAAATAAAATACATATTTTAAATTTACTGTCAAGATAAAATCAAATCGAAAAAGCAAAACGGAAGAAAAGAGTTCGGTTGATCCGATTTGATTTAAAACTTATATTTAGGTTTTTACTTTTTAAATCCATAATATTCTATTTTTGGTAATTGGCTCTGTTATCGAAACCAACAAAGATAAACTGATACAAAGGCCGATCGAAGCAGAGATTGACTGACTCAAAACCCACCCAGGCGAAGGCTGTCCGACAAAAAGACAATACGCCAAATGTTCAACGATCCCATGACTTTGAACCGATCGATTAGAGGTTGATCGATTAAAAAGGACCAGAAATATAATTCTCATATCATACTATGTATAGCCTTTTATAAATATATGTGCATTAAATATAATTGGGGTTTGCTAAAATCATATAAAAAATATTTAATTTCTCATATCTCTTTATATGTTATTAAATATTTTTTAAAATTATTAAAAATAAGATATATATATATATATATTTAAAAAATCATTAATATCCTAAATTTCTAATGAAGCAATCTTATTAATCGATATTGTTATATCATAAATGCAGCCTCTAACAGCATTAAATGTTGATAGTTTTCGCACCTGACTTAATTAATTTTGATTTATTGCGAGCAACAGTTCATGTCAACTGCTCCGACCCAGACTTTAAAATCTATTCTTTAATTTAAATCTAATCAGCATATCTAAATTTAACATAAATATTTATAACCATCCATAATCATCATTTCTAAGAGCATTATTTTTTTCACCAACAAATTTCAACAATTTTAATTTTCATATTTTACATCAATAATATGATTGTACGAATCTCGACGAAATTCTATGGGCCTCAAAGAACTACAGCAGGATAGTCAAAATATAGAAACACCAAGTTTCGGTCCCTTCAGTTGGAACTATGGGCTGATTGAACGAAAGCACAACCGAACGAAAGAACAAGGAGTACCTAATCTGAGGGATAATTAACTACAACTAACTCCCTCGATTGATTCCAAGATTTCACACAAAAGATAGCCAAAAGAGTACCATTAAATATGTTTCCAGTCGTCTGAGAAGACCCCTTGTCCAAGGGAAGTTGTCTGTCAAATCACGGTGATGCATCTTCTTATTGACGATTCAAGTTCACCCTAACAATAAGAGGGCCTCTGCCGAGGATTCTTTCTAGAAAGTTGACCGAAGATCTTCTTGATGATCGAAGACTTCTAAGACGATCAAACAAGTATGAGACAATCAAATGACGATACCAACGAGTCGTTAAATGCTCTCTCTTCTAAGCAATTATTTATACAAAACGGTGACAACATTAGTTATGGATATTAAATGGTCTCGAATTTAGTTAAAATATCAGAAGTTGTAATAATAACCGATAACTTCCATATTAAGATAGGAACAAACATGTACCTTATTAAATATCTTAATGAGTTAATAATAAATGGTTAATTCTTCAAGAATTACTATTGAATTCATCCTCTCAGAACTCGTGTTATTATATACTTAACTTTCTTTATTATTCTTTCTGTGTTCTCTTGATCCGTCCAATGCTCTATACCTTTGGTTATAGAGTCAAAACATATATTATATTTGTTGGGATTTTTTCATTGGAATTCCTAAATTAATTTCAATACCCATTGGAATTCTCAAATTAATTAACACTCTGTTTTAATTTTAATACCCGTTGGAATTCTTTGGTGTTTTCAAGGAAAATAAATTTTAGAATGTGGTTCATTTAGGGTCCAAGTTCAACACAAGAATTCACTAACGTTCCATAAACGTTCATAATGCGAGAAAAACTCGCTTATGCCCTGCTCACGTCTGTTCAACTCTGTGATGGGCAGAGCACTATAAATTATATGTGATGTTTGTTATTTTGGTCCCTAAGCTTGCTACTTTTAATTTTAATTTTTTGCACCATCAGGTTGTGAGTGAGAAAAACTTAAAAGATCTATAACAGAAAATTTGTCGTGTGAGTTGTGAGTGTCGACTCTGTTCGTATAAGTTATGACTGGATGTATGTATGATCTTATATCGTTTTCGTTTATCGATTTAAATATGTTTGTAGATCAAATATGGTATTTAGATACCACAATATTCTCCTCATTTTCAATTAAAAATAATAATTTTTTTTTAATTCAAACTCATACAATTATAACCCATCTAATTAAATCAGGCCACTGAATTTTTTTTTCATACAAGGCTTATTTTGCACTCTCTCTCTCTCTCTCTCTCTCTCTCTCTCTCTCTCTCTCTCTACCCCATCTCCCTCACTCTATCTTAGGAAAATTTACATGAATACCATTCAATTCTTATCTATTTATACATCCCATATTTTAACTTCAATTTCTACGTACATACCACTTTATTTATGAATGAAACCGCCCATTCCACTTAAAAAAAAAGCTAAAATAGTGACAATCTCATATAATATGAAAGATTTTAGTGATATAAATGTAAAAAAATAAAATTTAATGTCAAATATGTAAATATATTACAATTTGGTGGTATTTAAATGAATGCGAAAAAAATATTACATCAGGACACGGCATGTAGAGTTACGTGCGGAGTTTAATGAAATTATGCCGTGGAGGTGATCGTCACGGTAACACAAGGAAATATTCCCCTCGTGTTATTCATATGTTATTCAAATGTTATTGTGTTCTGGGAATATTCTCAGTGTTATAATAACACAATAACACATCAATAACACATGAATAACACACAATAATACATGAATAACACACAATAACACTTGAATAACACGGGAGAAATATTTTCTTGTTTTACCAGATAAATTTTTTTTTCTACGTGACGTGATTTCATTGGACTCCGCACGTAACTCTCCTCTCCTGATTCAATGTTTTACTTGACGAATGCCCCCACTCATCTTATGTTGTTAAAACCATTAGGTACGATCAGAAATAATAAAAATTATCGTTGGAAAGCGCTTCCACTCAATAAATGCGAGTTCTAAATCTAANCTCTCTCTCTCTCTCTCTCTCTCTCTCTCTCTCTCTCTCTCTCTACCCCATCTCCCTCACTCTATCTTAGGAAAATTTACATGAATACCATTCAATTCTTATCTATTTATACATCCCATATTTTAACTTCAATTTCTACGTACATACCACTTTATTTATGAATGAAACCGCCCATTCCACTTAAAAAAAAAGCTAAAATAGTGACAATCTCATATAATATGAAAGATTTTAGTGATATAAATGTAAAAAAATAAAATTTAATGTCAAATATGTAAATATATTACAATTTGGTGGTATTTAAATGAATGCGAAAAAAATATTACATCAGGACACGGCATGTAGAGTTACGTGCGGAGTTTAATGAAATTATGCCGTGGAGGTGATCGTCACGGTAACACAAGGAAATATTCCCCTCGTGTTATTCATATGTTATTCAAATGTTATTGTGTTCTGGGAATATTCTCAGTGTTATAATAACACAATAACACATCAATAACACATGAATAACACACAATAATACATGAATAACACACAATAACACTTGAATAACACGGGAGAAATATTTTCTTGTTTTACCAGATAAATTTTTTTTTCTACGTGACGTGATTTCATTGGACTCCGCACGTAACTCTCCTCTCCTGATTCAATGTTTTACTTGACGAATGCCCCCACTCATCTTATGTTGTTAAAACCATTAGGTACGATCAGAAATAATAAAAATTATCGTTGGAAAGCGCTTCCACTCAATAAATGCGAGTTCTAAATCTAATGCATTTATTTCGACTTATTTTTGTTGTTTTAAAGGCATTAATTAAGTCGGATATCTATCTTTAACCACCTCCAACTGTGCTGATTAAATGCAATTTCATTTGACATAAATTTTTTATACATTTAACCCTTGTAAACTTTGCCTTAAATGCACTACATACGTTCTTATGGAAGCTTCATTGTTGCTAATTATGCCATATTCATTTCCTCATTGCCTTCTCATGACTCCCCCTTTAAATAAGCTATAAATGACAGAATGCCGATTTCTTAATAATAATAATAATAAAACTATATTAAATGTTCCCATATGGCATTCTAGTTATTCGAAGTTCCAATCAAAATTACATATGAGGTGTAAAATCATAATTAGGGTTTTCGAAACAGTTTGTTATTCAGGAACAACTCATATTCAGCTCGTTAAATAGCTCTTGTTCAATTCATTTGTTAAGCAAACGAGCCGAACACGGACGTAAATTTGGTTGTTAATGTTTGGCTTGTTTTGGCTGGAAATAATTAAATTAAATTGTGTATTATGAGTTTTTTTAATTAATTTAACTGAATGCATGGGTACAAAAATTTATAATCAATTAAAATTATTAATTAAAAAAAATAGGATAAAAATATTAAATTCTATTCAAATGAATATTTTAATGTAAATAATAAGTTTTAAATCTCGCCCTATCCTTAACTTACTATGATTGCGTAACTTGTGATGTCAAAACCGATCATTTTTCACAAACCGCTCGTGTTCGGCTTGTTAAGAAAACGAGCCCAACAAAAAAAACAACAGTTTTTTAACGAATCAAACATGCACGAGCCTAGCCTGAGCTTGCTCAAAATTGTCTTGTTTACACCCCTAATCATAATCAGAGGACAAATTTTACTTAAAAATTTCAAAATTAGAACTCGATTAATAACGCTTTTTCAAAATAAATATTTTGATATTAATAAAATTTTTTTTTTATTTACATATATTAAATACTTGCAATCATTAATGTTCAGAATCAATAACGTTGGTTGACCGGGGGCCCACTGATTTTGCTGATGCAAGATGTCATAAATGCGGCCATTTTAAAAGTTCTGACATAAATTTGTGATAAATTTAAAGCTTACCCCTTTAATTAGTCTCCGTTCAGCTCCATCATCAATCAACCAATTCGAAATATACCACCATTGTTGCCTTAAGAAAAAAACTAAATATTCACAAATAATTAATAATCATTTCACTAAATAACTCGTATTTGATAAAACACATGAGACTAAGAGTTTATTTGAGGCAGCTTAATTGGTGCGGCGTCATTTTGAAAACACATCTAAACTGTTTAGGTAAATTATATTTTGACAGCTTATGCGTTTTTAAAACATTGAAAATAAAATTTTCACAACACACCTATCTAGATGCGTTTATAGCAGCTTTCTGACAGCAATCTGACTTTTCTAAAAAAATTAAAATTTCTAATTGTCACGGCACCTATCTTATTAATAAATTATTTTTAATCAACATATTATTCAACTGCGCCAAACAGACACATTTTTAAACCTTCATTTGATATTATCCGACTCATTTTTATTTAAAANTATATATATATATCTATCATAAAAGGTCCGCATTTTATGCTCCATAGACTTGATGCAAAATTTGAATACAACATCCTACCTCAAATTTTTTTAAAATAATTTAAATGAACTAATTTCAAGTCAAAAACTAGCCAAACAAAAATAAGAATGTGTAAATTAAAAGCACTATTCACAAGTCAATTTCAAACGAATCAAACACAAGTCAAACACGAGTTTATTTAAGCTCGACATACAACCACCACCACCACCATCCATCCGCCAAAATGCTGATCATCAACGCCACTCACCAACCCAATCCCATGTTGCCTATTTATACACTAAATTCATTTAATTTCACTAAAAACTAAAAAGTAATGACTTACATATTTTATTATGAGCATTTACATGCATATCACCCAATTCCCATGTATTTACATACATATTTACACATCTCACATTTTAAAAAAAAAAAACACTTCTTTAAACACACCTTTCATGCACGTGTAAGAAGGCATATATGTCAAAAAAGAAGTTTAGGTGTCAGATATATAAATAAATAAGAATTGAGTGGTGCATATGTAAATCTTATTATCATTAACAACACAACAGTTTGATAGCCAGCCTTTAGCAAGTCCAGGATAAAAAAACAGCGCAATATTATACTTGATGATAAAGAGTAATCAAAAGCTGAAGAAAGATGGAGAACGGTTCATAAAAGCATATAGGATACATCATGTCCATGTAGCAATATATTCAAAGCAGTATACCACAACAATCATTATAAATGTGTTCTTGCAAATTTAATATGGACCAAAAAGAGCAGAGAGACTGTTTAATTTGCTCGATCTCTGAGTACCACAATGTCGAGCTCGGAAGGTTCTGTCGCCTGGATCTCATAGTGAACTCCATCCATCTCTCGCCTGAATCGTTGTTTCGTCGTTGCGTACAGCATCTTGGCTCGAATTCGAGAAACGGATGGAGACCTGTTTCAAACACAGTTTGTCAGGTCGGGCATAAAATTGTTCCCTCAAAATTTACAGAAATTTGCATACATATCACACAATTCTTATGTGTTTACATATCTAAAACCCAAAGTTTGATATTTAGACCTATAACATCTTGGTGCAGTTTGGCATTGGATATAATTTCAACGCAAAATTAATGTCTAATTTAAGTCCATTTAGCACCACGCGCAGTCTCAAACATAAATGAGCCGACGCAAACGAGTAGAGTCGATATGACGACGCTAAGTAGACGCATTAGCATCGCTTAAACATTTACCCCTTTCTTCCTCATCGCAATGTTCTCTCCCGACCGCCACTCCTCCATGTCTAAGCCCATTTTTTGGCTTCTCCTACTCGTTTTCACCGCTTGATCTTCGTCCAACGTGAGAAAAGTTCATCTACGCCTCCAAGCATCGATTTTACACAAGTATTGATATTTTTTATATACATTTGCATGGGTGTTAGATTTAGAATTCTAGCAACAAATTAAAGTAGAACGCAATGAAATTGTACTAATCTATAGAGCAACATCTATGATGAAGATATAAATTCGAAAAAATGAGATCTTAGATGTATAACAAATTATATCCATAAAGAAAATAACTTATTGACGAGTTTAGGCTGGAGTTGACGAATTCAAACAGGTAGCATCGACCTTTTAGAAGAGTAGGTTTCGATGCTGCTGTGTGAAGCGCAAGAATCAAATGTACCTGACGCCTGACAAAGTAAAGTTGGATCTATCCTGTAGGGAATTTAAACCAGATTATTGGTATTGGACTTCACATGGTGAATTGAAATCAGATGTTCAGTAAGGTCATGTTGAATTGAAACCAGATGTTCATTAAGGTCATGCTGAATTGAAACCAGGTGTTCGATAAGGTCATGCTAGAGCCTCATCAAGTTATGCTCCTCTAAAGGTTCACAATTCTGGCATGTATGAGGAAATGATTGTTGATGTCAACATGACTCATTCTAATTTGAAGTGTGACCGATGAAGATAAAAAACCGAATAATGAGGCGCAATAATTTTTTGAATTATTAATTGCTGCACAACAATCTTTGTAGGAAGAAGGCACTTCACATACGGAGTTATCGATTGTACTGAGAATGTTGAGTATCAAATTTGATTTCAACATGCACAGGGAATGCTTCAATCATGTAGCAATATAATTAAAGGATACGAACCCTGTAAAAAAATGAGTTCCAGAAGATTTGTACATAACTAAAAAATTAGTAACAAAGCTACGATTGCTATCTAAAAAACTATATTGTTGTGTTAACAGTTGTATGTTGCATTATACGAAAGATGCACAGGAGACAAAATGCAGATTTTATAGTGTTGAAAGGTTCAAACTAAGGAGGAGAAACAGTAAAAACCAGAAAAATATTCCTCATGTTTCTTTTATTTTCCCCTCATTCCAAGGCTTCAACGGTTATTTGCTTCGACACACATAACTTCACACATGACATGACAAT
Source organism: Phalaenopsis hybrid cultivar (assembly GCA_002079205.1). NCBI lineage: Eukaryota > Viridiplantae > Streptophyta > Magnoliopsida > Asparagales > Orchidaceae > Phalaenopsis > Phalaenopsis hybrid cultivar. The sequence continues at coordinate 3,481 of JXCR01029571.1, read as the reverse complement.
ACTAGATTTGTTGGTGCTAATACAATGACGGCTCATTAAAAATTTTTTTGTTCGTTTTAAACTCGTATTCCAAATAGCTCATGAATAACATGTTTGTGTTCGGCATTCAAACTCATTTCTTCTAATTAAGCTCGTGTTTGAGCTCGAATTTTGATTCGAATTAAATTTCAATTTTTATTTTTTTTGCTCCAAACATTTTCAGTGGAACATATTTATAAAAGCTAGAAGGCACAAAGCTGAAAAATGCCAACACCCTTTTATTTTTACTTTTATAGCGGATTCCCAGTGAAGTTTTCTTGGGAAGTCCCGATGTGGGAAAAACCTTGGCCCCGCAGGTGAACATACCACCAATTTTTTATGAATTTACAGAAATTTTCCTTACACCGCATGAATCAGTGGGCCACTGGACCGTAGGCCTGAGCATAACTTTTGGGAGAAATATTCGATCGAGTTACATCGATGCCACCCAATTCTTATGTTTTTATATACCTCACACTACTTTTTTTTTTTTTTTCAAAGGGCATTTACAATCACACCAACCAATTCTTATATGTATTACATTTCTAAAATCTAAATTTTATTTTAATTTATTTTACATTTTACAGCTCCATGAATATTTGTATTTATCTTGTGTATTTACTTTAATGTATAATTTATTTTAATTTTTTAGTTCATATGATCTTAATGAATTATAATTTTTTGTTGGAATATTTTAAAATAATACTCATCAATAAATATATATATATATATAGCGAGTCTAAACAAGTCGAACACGAGCGAACAAATCTTTGTTTGTGTTCGACTCCATAAATCGAGCATAAAAAAATTGCTCGTATTCAGCTCGTTTGCTTAATAATGAACCGAACATGAGATGTTCGCGAACGAGTTGTTTAGACACCCCTAACAATGACTTATTTTTCAGTTGGTGAAACTTGAAAACACTTCGATCGCAGTTATCCTGATTTTACAATGGAGACAGACAACATTAGGCTTAGTTTATGTGCAGAAGTGTTAACATCTTACAATCACGCCGCAACACCTTATTCATGCTGACCAGTTATTATCATGCAATATAATTTGCCCCATGATATATGTATAACTGTGTCGTTCTTATGCTAACGTTGATCATACCAAGTTCACATAACTCAAAAGTTAAAATTGACGTGAACTTACAATCTTTTATAGATGAGCTACATGTACTGTGAAAAACTGAGTGTTGACTTATGATATTGTAAGAAACCAAAACTTTCACCTTAGAGCTACTCTTATGTGAACGATCAGTAATATCCTGACTTATGAGATACTATCTAGTTGGAGCACAACTGATAAATTGGTTTGTCCTTATTACATGAATATATCCAAAACATTCATTTTGAACCATGGAAGAAGAAATTTTGATTGTCATCAAAGGTTCTTAGCACATGATCACCTATTCCGAAGGAATAAAGAATAAGTTCACCCCCAATAATAAGTGGAATCGATATATTGCAGATGATCGGTGAAGTACCAAAGATCACTAAGAGACAAAAGCTAGCCTCGAATCATCTTTCAAATTTTGGCATTACACATACTAGATGAAACAAAGTACTTTTTTTGGATCTTCTATAATTAAGGACCAATCTGATCAGACATAAACACTATTCTGGATATCAAGGAAAAAATAAAAGAGAACGTCAAAGCAAGATTGGACCTGAAGAAGTATTACAAGAGGAGTAGGTTATAACTACAAAAGACAAATACATGTAAAATAATAAAGCTCAAAACTATATATTGTCTCACATTGGATCAACAAAAAAATAATCCTTAAGTGGTTGCAACCTTTGAAGTTTTCAAATGGTTGTGCATCTAACATAAGCCGATGTGTTGATTTGAGAACGAGAAAAATATTTGGTATGAAGAGTCACGATTGTCATATTTTCATACAATGCTTATTATATGTAATATTCAATGTCCAGCTAAAACCGGTATTTGTACCATCGATCGAAGTCAGTTCATTCTTCAAGAAGTTGTGCGCAAGCAGTTTGAATGTAGATTCTCTGAAAAGTCTTAACACGAGTATTTTGTTATTGTTATGCAAGCTCGAACGGATATTTCTTCCTAGTTTTTTTGACTCAATAAAATGGTTGCCCATACATCTGTGTTATCAGACTATATTAGAGGGTCCAGTGCAATACAGGTAGATGTATCCCTTTGAAAGTTATGCCTTTAATTTTAGAGTGAACTATCTTAATTTTTTCTAAAATGACTCAATCGTGAAGATTTATGAAAAAAAAATAAAAAAGACTATTAAGAATAAAACACGTCTTGAGAGATCGATATACGAGACAAATCTATTACAGGAGAATTATTGTATGTTCTTAGTAATTCGATCAAGGGCAACATACGCATGATATTGTTAGTCAGATGCCTTTGCAAGCAAAATTATTCATATTCCAGATATCAAGTGAACCATTGGGAAGGCTGGTACGCACTACCTCAACGATAGAGAACTTCAAGCACCTACATTATATGTTCTACAGAACTTTAATGAAGTACAACCATTCCCACCTTACGTTTAAATTTAATTAAAAATTTTCTAAATTATTATTCGGAATGCTATCTCAATTAACTCAAGCATACAAATCACAATGATGTCATCATATTATTTATCGAAAGCCTGAACATAGGATGACCCTTGCAAGCAAGAAGATCGAAGAAAACTTTTCAAAACTGTTCAAACTACATGTAAGTTGAAGTAACTTTTTTAATTCATTGGTATGTCGTACAGTTGTACTCTACAAAGAAAAACAATTTATGCTTCAGAACTTCAACCAGGTTCCCAATACAAGCAACAGAATCACAGAACGGAACTTAGTAGATCTTTCTTGGGGGTCTAATCATAGTCAAGACACGACACATTTTTTTAATTTAACGGTTACAAATTTCACATGAGCTTTTAGTGTGAAGTAAAACAGACTTGCTTTTACTTTTTTGTCTTATGTTACATAATAATCCAGCTTATTAATTCTAATTATGTTTTTCATGTTGAAGATGGCAAGTGCTCAGCCCCAAAGAGACCCCGCATTCAGGGGACTTTAGGAACACATATCGAAGGTTGAAGAAAGTTGTATCCAGCACTGAGAGGTACGACACTCTTGCAGTCACTCTGACGTTGTCCCTCCTGTATCTGCACCATATTTCTACCAAATTCCTCATCAGATGAATCAGGCCTGTTGGCTCCTGCACCTGAGATGGGTGACTCCGCTGGTAGAGTTTATATTGTGCCTGAGATTGACTTGTAAGTCAACTTTCTTTTTTACAGTGCATTAATTTCAATTTTCATTCCACTTTTTATTGTAAATAATATTTCAATTGCAAGTTCTACCCTTCCAGGTAACCTGTGATGCAGATCACAGATATCATCCAGAGCCGGTTGTCGGCCGTTTTATCGTTCAGCTTCACTTTCGTAGTTTGAAAAGGTGATGATTTTGAAAATAATTTA
>JXCR01029558.1:15388-35300 GCA_002079205.1 Phalaenopsis hybrid cultivar | reverse complement strand
ATGAGATTCATTTTGTGAAGAAATATATTGTGAAAATCATATCATAGGATATAAAAGGGGAATGTCTCTGCCCCGGCAAATTACTCACTCAAGTTCATGCTGAGCCATGTTTTCATTTTAAAATGGGGTTCTTTTGAGAAGTTTGATAGGTCGTCATTTTATCGGAACTAAGGGGTAAAGAGATTGGGATTCTATACTTTTTCCCTTTGTGGTTCAAGAAAATATTGCGTCCGGAGTCTGGAAGTGAGCTACATCTGGACAACGGACGTGATACAGCGGAGGTCAGAGCTCCCACTCCGCCCCACTACATCACGTCCGTTGTCCGAACGCAACTCTGGGTCCGGACTCCGGACGCAATATTATTTCTTGTGGTTCAGTATTTTGTAATGGCTTTGTTGCATTTAATCCTTAAAGATCATGGTCATCTGGTCCTCAATGTTTTTGTTGAAGATTGAGAAAAACTTGTCATCTTGTGTTAACTTTCATTTAGTTTCTTATTTTAGGATATTTTGCACTAGCAATATTTCCTATTATATATCACTGCACATAAAAAATTCTCAAGGGTTCGGTGCAAGCTTCAAGATAAATTGCTAAGACTAACTTATACTTGCCATGGTGGATATTAACTCACTAAAATCAGCAAAAACTTGTCTAGTTCAATATGAACTCTTCAGGACCATGGCGAACTTGCCTAAATTCAAACTTCATTTGCTACCATTCGTTCAACCAAGCTGATAAGTTCATCTAGTAAACCTGCGGCTTCAACCACTAAGTAGATGGACCTCATTCTTTGAAGACTCTGGCTGAACTAGTCATTTGTAATTAGACTACAGATCTCATGTATTTTATGGTAAATGACCATTGAGCCTTGCTATGCATTTTTGTTACGATGTGGTGTATTATATAACTTATTTTATAGTGCTCAAATCTCGATACAAATCTATAAATATGTGGTTAAGGCTAATTAAGCTCTTATTTAGTGAAATTCTAGAGCTTCTCACTCAAAATTCTCTTTTCTTTTTATTAATTTTTTTTTCTTATTGTAAGTGTTAATAATATTTTTGTATTATCCAAGATTTTTTTTTGGATTTAATATTTTCTAAGGTGCATTCAGCATGAAGTATGCTAAGAACTATAAGAAACCCACTTCAAGAAGAAAAGGGACAAATAAATATTGAAAAATGGAAATTTTTTTGTAGGAAGGTGTCTTGCTGAGATGGAGGAGAGATTGACAAGGAAGAAGACCCCGTTTGGGGCAGCTTATTTAGTATGGTGGCGTTTCAAAAACGCGCCCGCGTGTTTAGATAAACTGCACTTTGACAGCTTATGCGTTTTCAAAATGCTGAAAACAATAATTTCACATCGCGCCTATCTAGGTGCGGTTGAAGCTTTCTGGCTGCGGTTTGACATTTCAAAAAAAATAAAAATTTGTAATTGCAACCACACCTAGATTATTAGCAGATTATTTTTAATCAGCTTATCAACAGGTTATTCAATAAGTTGCAGCTGCGCCAAACATTTAATAAATGAGCGAAGGAGTGTATTTCTAGAGCTACTTTTAGTGCGGCGATTCTGAGGGATCACCATATTCTATCATGTGCAATAGATACTTGAGAGCAAGAGCACTACCCTACATTCCAGTGAACGGTGAAATTTACTATACTAATTGTTGGCTTACAAGAGCCATGTAAACCCCTCCTCCCCTGTTTTTTAGGATAAAACCAATGGTGAAGATTAATTTGAAATATTAACTTAATAGTTTTGAGATGCAACCTAAGTTTCAAAAACACATACAACATACAGAAGCTATTAATTTCATCACTAAGATTACAACATAAACTCATTAAGAAGAGCAAATCATATGAACATACAAAGGAGCAAAACAAATATATGTGTAACGATTTTTACATGGTTCGATTGTAGCATACATCTATGTTTAGGTGTTTACCGCCCCTGGAATTCCAGCACAACTTACATTAAATCAAATATCATTACTCCATAAGCGGAGAAGCCTTGTAATACTTTTTTAAATTTGGACCACCTCTCATTCACTGCGCACCATCTTGATCTTTTTTCTTCAAGATTCAGACATCTTTCTCTGTGTTCTGCACCTGAATATTAAAAATAAAATACAATACAAAAGAAATTATAGCAAATGTAGCAGATACAGATGCATAGATAGCTGTGCACAAAGAAACCAAGAAGTTCAACAGTATGAAAGCATCGAAGTATCTGTTACAACCAAGCAAACTTTTGTCCCTTATCAAATCTCTTAAATTTATTTTTATGAACTTAGGTGGCTGTTCGAAAATAGAGGAGAGGGTGCTTGGGTTTTTAAATNACCACCTCTCATTCACTGCGCACCATCTTGATCTTTTTTCTTCAAGATTCAGACATCTTTCTCTGTGTTCTGTACCTGAATATTAAAAATATAATACAATACAAAAGAAATTATAGCAAATGTAGCAGATATAGATGCATAGATAGCTGTGCACAAAGAAACCAAGAAGTTCAACAGTCTCAAAGCATCGAAGTATCTCTTACAACCAAGCAAACTTTTGTCCCATATCAAATCTCTTAAATTTATTTTTATGAACTTAGGTGGCAGTTCGAAAATAGAGGAGCGGATGCTTGGGTTTTTAAAATATGCAATGGTATAAGCTCTTATTCATAAAGCCTTAAGATAATATATAAAATTGGTGGCTAGTGTTTGTGATTTTTAACTTAATAGGATAATTTAATTGAGTTTTTTTCAAGTTTATTTGGGTAAACATTTATGAACTATCAGCATAATATAAATTCAAACGGGTAAAAATCATCATTAAAACTTTTCCGATTTCAACCTTGGTTTAGAAAACCGCAGTCAAGATGTTGAAGAATCTGCTCTAGAAAACCTGTAGGACAACAAACAAGAAAAAAAATAAAGAAAACTGCAATCAAAATTACCTAGATTACGTGGTTCGGTCCATAAGACCTACATCATCGAGAGAGAATCAAGGAATAAATTCACTGAGACAATCATAACGATTACATCGTTCAATCCTAGAGATGAACCATGTTTCAAAACTCTCTCTCAATCTTCCACTCAATATAAGTTTTCTTGGTTCCTCTCTTTGATCTCGGATTTTCTCCCCTTAACCCTCTCAACTCACATACATCATTATATATATAGACAATGACTCTTCTCAAGTTAATCGGTTCAACACCTGTCATAGACAAATGACCGTTATCTCCTTTAGCTATTGAAACCTCATTATAAGCTGCGACGTTGTCTTAGTTCACTAAATTGACAGTCTTCATAACAAATCTTCACCTGGACTCCCAATTACAAACCTCCATAATAGAGATTCCCTCCACACAGCCTCAAAGGGCCTTTAATCCTTGGTTGAGTTCACTAAGTCCGGATAGTATCTGAACTTAGTTGTAGATAGCACATTGGTGAGCATGTCAGCTAGATTCTCTTTAGTGGGTATCCTCTACTACTATCGAATCCTTAGCAACAACATTCCTCACAAAATGAAACTTCACGTGTATATGGCTAGATCTCTCATTAAAGACTTGGTTCTGGTGAAGTGAATTGTGTTTTGGTTATTGCATAATACAGTTACAACCTTCTGATGTATGTCAAGCTCTTCAACCATGCCCTTTAGCCACATAGCCTCCTTAATTGCTTCTGTCACAACAATGCATTCAACCTCTATTGTTGAAAGAGCCACAATGGATTGGAGATTGGACTTCCAGCTGACTGCAATACAATGACAGTGAAAATGAATCGAGTCAGTGACTTCCTGGTGTCAATGCTTCATGCTTAATCAGAGTCTACATATTCGACAACCTTTTCCTCTTTGTTCTTTTGCTTCTTAAAGAGCACTCCCAACTCAGTAGTAGCTCTTAAGTATCTCAGAATTTATTTTAGAGCTTCTCAATGAGCTTGTCCAGGATTTGTCATGAACCTTCTTATGATGCTGACGACATAGGCCAAGTCTAGCCTGCTGCAAACCATCCCATATATGATGCTACCAACCCCGCTGGCATAAGGGGCACTCTCCATGTATCTTTTCTCATCTTCACTCTCAGGTGCTTGAGAGTTTAACAATCTAAAGTGTTGTCCAATTGGTGTTGTAACCTGCTTGGCCTCGTGCTTGTTGAACTTTATTAGAAATTTTTGAATATATGACTTCTGAGACAAGAACAAGCTACTCTTCTTTCCGTCTCTTGTGATCTCCATCCCTAAGATCTTTCTGGCAAGTCTCAGGTCCTTCATATAAAATTCTGAGTTGAGCATACCTTTGATCTTCTTGACCTCATCCTTGCTTCTGTGAGCTACTAACATATCCTCTACATATAGGAGCAAATAAGTACTTATATCACCATCTTGCTTCTTCATGTATACAACTGTTGTAGCTGCTTCTGATAAAACCAATCCTCAACATAAACTCATCAAATCTTTTATACCATGGTCTCGGGATTTGTTTAAGTTCATACAATGATTTCCTTACAAGCAGACTTTGTCTCTTATTTCAAGCATACAATACCCTTCTGGTTGGGCCATATAGACTGTTTCTTCTAACTTTCCATGTCAGTTTTAACATCTAGCTTTTTTAGTTCCAAATCAAATTAGGCCACTAGTGCTAAAAAAAAACCTGATAGAGCAATGTTTTACCGCTGGTAAAAAAAATTTCATAGAAATCAATTCCTTCAACTTGTGAGAACCCTTTGCAACTAATCTGGCTTTATACCTGGACTTTTCAATGCTTGATATGTCCTCCTTCTTCTTGAATAACCCGTTGCAACCAACTACCCGTTGGTTCTTTGGTCTATCCACAAGCTCGCAAGTTTTGTTTTTCATCAGAGAAACTATTTCGTCATCCATTACATTAGCCCACTTGTGTCTCTCCTTACTCTTAAGAGCTTTGACCTGACCCACAATTATGTAATTATTTAAGTCCGAAAAGCTATCCAAAATATTGACCCAATTTATATTAAGCGTCTAGTGTGCAAAATAAATGTGTAATTAAATTGATTAATATTTTACACACTAGGGGTACTACGTAAGCATACATATTATTTCAAGTAATATAGAATTTTCTTTAAAAACCTTAGTATCGAACCCACAGGGAAATAATGAATTTACTATGCTAACTTAGAAATATTGCTACTTAAACTGTAAACTAAATTTGCAAGAGAATAATATCGAACTGTTTGTAAAGGGTGTAACTAAAGTGGCTACTTCTAATTTAAACTAAAAGTAAATGCAAAGTCTTTAAATTAAAAATGTGTAAAGAAGTATGATTATAATAAAAAGTCTTTCCCCTTTTAAAGAGATTGTAAATCAGTGCAGGAATCAAATGATTAAAGATGAAAATGATGTATTGTGACAAATAGAAATATACTTATTCCTTACCCCTTCCAAACATAAAGAACATTGGCTAATCTAAAGTTAGTTCCAGCTTGTGTGGAAGTGCTAAGTAGTTTCTAGTCTCACTTCTAGATTACCCCTGCGTCCTCTCTATAGGACCTACTAGGGACCCTTAGTTCCAATAATAGACTAAATTGGTAAAGAATCTAACATGTCACCCTAGAAACACAAATTCTATGCCCATCAAAACTTATCTCCCCATCTATTTGTACTCCCTCCTGAACTTGACATCCCCTTCCTCTAAGAATTAGTGTGGTACTCATTAGTTGGTGAAAGCATAGCCCTCTCGGGTCATTATGTTTCGCAATGAGTTTTAAGATAACAGATAACCAGTTTGCAAAGTAAATAAAAAGCTGATGAAAATACCATCACAAATTGTTTGAATAAAAGAAATCTTTAAAACATTCTAATCCCACACATCATTACTTCTTATTACAAGGAGAAATAAAAGAAAACTACTCAGAAATTATGAGGATAACAAAACAAAACATCATATATATAAAAACCAAGTCTATAAGACAAATCTTAAACAAAAGTACAAATACTTATCTCAAACTTCTCCCCAAGCAATTCTCTGAAGCTTTTTGACAGAACTTGACTCCACAAGTCTCACACAAGACTCAACAAGACTCATACAGAATCACCAACTTACACAAGCTCAATGATTCATATGTGGTCATTTTAAATATCCCCAATTGCTGAACGGATTTGAATGTAATGTTTAGACCCATACCCCTAAGCATTGGGTATGACTATATGTTAAGTTGTAACGAGAGTTTCAATTGATGTGATTTAATTAAAGAAATCATGAATCGTATTTTGGTGTATTCTTATATTTGAGGATGATTTTCTTCAATAAATCATAGCAAACTCAAATGTCCTTTGAAATATCCAAAATCTTTAATCCAGAGAGTGACTCTGGACAACGTTAGAATCTCTTGGATTATCTCAAGTTCATTTTGGTCTTGCTATTTTGTTAAATTAATCCTCACATGTTGAATTATTATATTGTGCTGAGTGTTTTATGTCTTAATTGATCCATGAGTAAGGGCAAATGATTGATTTAAATGTTTAATGGAGAGTTATGTGGATAGATTGCCCCGGGATGTGCTTATAAATCTTAAGAGGTTTTACGCTCTTACTCCTCAATTGGGTTTGAGCTTGTAGTGTTTTCAAATGTTTCAAGTTCATTTATGTTTTCTTCTTATCTACTCCTCAAGTGATATTAGATCAAACCTAATACAATACTAAGCTCTTATGGCCTAGGGGTAAACTTGTAATTTTGGAAAATTTTGTAAAAAAACTTGATCTTGATTGAAAAGAATTAAATTTTTGTTTATTCATTAGTTGAGGGTTAAAATTAATGAATTACGAACTTCCTAATCCAAAACCCTTACTTTTGGATCATCTAAACTTTCATTTTTTTTTTTCAATTTATAATAGTTCAAATAATTACAATTTTGTCATTTTGTAGAAAATGCCATGAATGAGTTACTACTCAATCACCTCTCAAGTTTCAGTCATTTTAGAGAACTAGTCATCATTATTTAATGTCCTTCTCCTCTGATTTATCCTACTTAAGTTAGGGTTGNTATGATTACGATTATTGACTATGGAATCCTTCTGGATATACCTATGATCACGCATGAATGAATGAAATACTTTCTTTACATAACTGCCATAATTTTTCACAGTAAATGTCTTTTTCCTTATATCTTTTACATCGTCAAAACATGTGATATGTTTTACTGTTACATATATTAGCCATGATTTTCATTCACATTGTTTATTTTTTGTTCTATAAAATGTTTATTTAGTCTTGATTATTTTGCTGAACTTATTATACCTCACTGTAAGTTATTGAATTTTTAGGAAGGGTAAATAGCATCGTGACAAGTAACGAGGTGTGATGTATACAACTTTTGTATTATATAATTTATGGACTTTGTATAAAATTTTGTGTATTTGACCAGACCCACAATTATGCAATTACTTACTTTTGAATAGATTGCCAAAAATCTGACCCGATTTATATTTAGCGGCTAGTATGTATAAATGATATGTTATAGCATTTAGATTTTGATTAATATATTATACACTAGGGGTACTACGCAAGTATATGTATCATTTCAAGTAATATATGATTTTCTTTAAAAACTCCAGTATCGATCCTACAGAGAAGGTGAAACTCTTTTTGTTGACTTAGAAAACCTAATTCAAACTGCAAACAATTATCTAGGAAAAATTGTAGCAAGTTTATGTGTAAAAAGAAATTACTAAATTCCTACAAAATCAGGTTCAAAGTTTAAAGAGAATAAAGTGTTTCTAAACTAGTTTTATGAGAAAGAGTTCAAATTATGTGAATGTTCTTTCCCCTTACAAAGAAATCATAACCAGTGTAAGAATCAAATGTTTAAAAGTTAAAATTTAGTTGTGTGCTAAATAGGAGCAATCTTATTCTTTACCCTCTCCCGAGTGCATAAAAAATATTGGCTAATCTAAAGTAAGGTTTCAAATCATCTGAGGTTATGCTGGGTAGGTTCTAGCTTCTCACTTCTAGATTACCCACTGTGTCCTCTCTATAGGACTAACCAATCCTAAGATTCCAAACTCTAGACCAAATTGATAAGAATCTAGCCTGTCACCCTACAAGGACCAATTTTACGCCCATCAAACTTATCTCCCTATCTTTTTGCACTAACCCATACATTATCTTCTCACCCATGAAATTAATGTTATTCTTATTAGTTGAGAAACACATAGCCTTCCCAGGTCATTATAGATTCACAACAAATTTTAACATTCTAATTGGTCATATTGAAGATCTAAATGAAGAACGAAATAATGAATCATCAGAAGTATGGAATAAGAGAAATTTTAAACAAGCCTAATCCCACGCATGATTATTTCTTATTGCAAGGAGAAAGAAAAGGAAAACTATTCAGAATTCATGGGGATAACACAACAAAATATGAATTATATTAAACTTCAAGTTTACATAATAAAATAAAACATAAACAAAAATACAAGGTACTTTTGTTAAACTTTTCCTCAAGCAAATCTTTTGAAGTTTCTTTGTTGTCTTCTTCCTCCAATAAACACATAAAAATAGAGTCTAAAAAGACTCACTCACACTCGNAGCTTTTAGATTTAGGGGTGTCTTTTAACTTTAGAAAAATCAGAGGGCCTCCCTAATAACGTTAGGAACAAGTCAAAATGAACAATATTTAAATTTTTATAATTTGATTATGCTCTGGTGTTTTAAATTAAGTTAAAATAAAATATTAAATAAATGTTTTCAAAATTTTGTCCATAATATTCCCCTTGGTTCAGCGAGCATAGTGATGTTTTTATTTTATCTTTCTAATTTTTCTACATCAATATATCTTTCTTGGAAGTTAAATTAATTTTCTGAAATTAATTAAAACAAAAAATCCTGATTTTTTAACTTAACCATGTGAGCGCCTGTGCAACCTTGACAGCTCCGAAGAGTGACACCAATAATAAACATTATAACTCAATAGAACTAGAATAACACGGAAATAACAATGGAACACAACAAGAATAACATTGCGTCGGCTCTTGGTGTCCACATGTCGCTTCGCCGTTTGCTACACTTTCCATGTCCTTTCCACGTCAGCTCGTGGTTTATGCTCCACTCAGCCGCCCGACTTGATCTCCACCATTCGTTTAATACACACAAGAAAAACGGACGACCTCTAGTTATTGTCCCAAAAGTAGTCCTGGTCCGATAACCTCCACCCTAAAATGCTAAGATCTCCTATTTAATAAACCAAATTGAGAGGGGTTTATCCCACACCTTCATCTAAGTAAGGAGGACATATCTATATGACTAAGCAAGCATGGAGTGTTCATCTTCTTCACAAAAGTCCAAAACTGAAGCAAAAAGTGGTGTTTTTTCATTATACCTTTGCACAAGAGGTGAGACCTCGATTGTGTGGTTATAGAAGCTTAGCCCGAGTCCTATAAACCTCCTCCAAGTGCTGAATTGGAGTAGATAGTTAAGCTTGTAGGAGTTTATGTATACGTTGAGGGGTAGATAAAAAGATTAGCTAAAAGTCTAATTTAGCATTGCAGAGAGCTTTTAAGCGAAATTTAAAAGTGGTTTTTAGGGCAGAGTTAAGAAGTATATGATATTTTAAAAATATAATAATATAAACTGACTATTAATAAAGTAGAGAGAAAGATTTAAATTACTAGTAAATGAAAGTAAAAATAAAATAAGGTTAATATTCTAATTTTACTAAAGAAGGGGCACATACTTAAAGCTGCCTAGGATCAATCAAAAAGATAGAAACTCACTCAAATATCAACAACTGAAATAAGTCATTATATATGAACCTTACTTATAAAGCTTCCATTTTGCAAGAAATAAATAAAAAAAAAGATGAAACTTTGGATTTAGATGGTTATTAATGAAAGAAAATGATAACCTCCTTCTTAAATTATTATTATTTTTCATCAATAACTCATGCTAACCTTAAATTTTGAAAGCTCCATGCTTCTAGAAACTAAATTTAAAAGTAAACCATAATATAAATTCAAAAGTTTTTTTAATTAGGCTTTTGTGCTAGGTCTTGAATGGACTCTTTCTTTAAATCTTATAACTGGTCTTTTAATTTTGATTATTCTAGATCCATATGATAGACTGCATCTGGTGGTCTAGGAAAAAAAATCACTACCTAAGAGAAAAAAAAAGTTCATCAAGTGAATTTATAATGAATGGAATATGCTTAACAAAGAGTTATCGAGTATCTTTCGATAAACCAATATGTATGAATATTGTTATCTGGTAGCTTTGTGTAAGATAATGTATATGATTAAGCCCCTCTTTATGTGTCCTAACTATTATTTTTATAATAATGTTTTTTAAATAAAAGAGCCATTAGATGAAGATTTAATTGATTACCAAACCTCTCATAAAGTGGGTTCCAAATACAAGCCATCGATTGGATGTGCAAAAATAATATATGCAAGAAGGTATGAAAAATGGCAAGGAGATGGAGCGAGTATTATTAATATTGTTATCGTCTTTGTCGATATTATTGTTAACTTTTGTGAAACATATGCCATTATTCTTTCTAATGAGAATTATCTCGTAGCTTTGGAGATGTTCGAAGATCAGAACCGTAGAATGCGAACTGGAGTAGACTGAGCGAAAGGAGATAATATCAGAGCGATGAAGAAACTCTAACTTGTCTCTAATGTTTTGCAATATGTCAATTGAGAGATCAAACCATGACAAAGTTAGGAAGAAGGTGACTCTGAAGAAGAACACAGACGATGAATATCCTTTTGATTAACACTATTTTCTAATATAAAGAAGGTATATAAAAAAAGATATATTTTTAATATTAGCACTATTTTCGACACAATGAATTAAAGGTTTTTTAAAAATAATACTTATTTTATTGTATTTTGGTGTTAAGGGAAGAGAGATATCTTAAGATAATTTGTTATTTTTGGTAGAGATGATTAGAACTTTTTTTTAGATTTATTTTATAAAAATATGAGATTAAAAGAATCTGAATTTTCTTAACTTGCTCTGCCACCGATAGACGTTTTCGATAATCTGCTATTTTTGGCATAGCAATTTAAGAAAATTTAGATTCTTTTGATCTCATATTTTTATAAAATAAATTAAAAAAAAGTTTTAATCATCTCTACCAAAAATAACAAATTATCTTAAGATCTCTCTCTTCCCCTAACACCAAAAAAACAATAAAATAAGTGTTATTTTTAAAAAACCTTTAGTGCTAATATTAAAAATTGGGGTGATTTATAGGGAACTACAGAAATTTGTATAAAAGATTACGCGCAGTGACCCCGTTCACTACCCTGCATTGCACTAATAATCAAGTCTAGTAAAAAGCAGCCTCACCTTGTACTGAGATGCATTCTTTACCGCTGCGTGGACAAGGAAATGGTTAGCGCGAACCATACATTTGGTCCCTAAGGTTCCAAAACCCGGACGACGCAGGGGAGACACAGCCCTGCTGGATGAGGGAGCTATCGAAGAACCTGCAGCCACAGATGCCGCCGATGTGGTTTCCGGTAGCGTAGGAGTCAACGGATCGGGCGTGCTGCTAATACCGCATTGTTCCACTAACTCCCTACTCGGACTGGATAACGAGGGCTCCGGTATATCGGAAGCTCTTGCTCTATCCTGATGATGAAGAGCACGGCGGCCTCCCCTGCCGCGTCCTCTACCAACACGCTCCTTGTGAGACGACGGATGCACATCACTTTCATGCCCGCCACCGCGGCTGCCACGACCACCGCGGCTGCCACGACGCCCATCGTCGTGACGAGACATCTTCCAGACTGCGTATACAGCGACGGGTAGTTTGAGTGCAGAAATGGTGGGAGATGGCGCAGCGATCTCTGAGGACCGGTACAGCAACAAACTCGTATTTTTTAAAAATCGAAGTTATGCTTGGCAGGTAAATATCTCCCAAAAGTATCAAGGGACCAAAGCCTAAAAGTTTAAGTTTATGATTGTGAGTGATTGTGAGTGCAAATATGTACCTTAAGCCTTAGACCAACACCCAGGGTCAACCCTAAGGTCCAGCAGTCCTAAGGGTCTCATCTTGAGTTCCCCCATAATGACCCCACCTATTAAGTGCCAGAGGTTAGGACCAATATGTGGAACTTCAAGTTGAGTAGAAAAGAGGGTAAAATTTCTAATGGTGAGGGTTCCTTTTCTAGTTTTCTAAGATTAGTCAATAGAAAAGTTCTATGGCTAGACCTTAGGCTACTAAAGAAGAAAAACTAAACCTCAATCAAAAGTGAGGTCAACAGGCTTTATGCATTTTTGTTGTGATTCATATATGTTTAAGCATTAATTTCATATAGGTTTAAGTTTTTGAAAGATTTCAAAAATTCGAACAATACAAACAAATTTGTAAGATTTAAAAAAATTCAAACAATTCGAACATTTAAACATTTCAAATATTTTAAACATTGCAAACATTATAAACAAATTTCAAACACATTTCAAACAAACCAAACCGAATACGAACACTAACTTCGCGAACAATTTCAAACACGAGCTTATTTCAAACACACTTAATTTCAAACGAACCAAACACAAACACGAGCTCTGTTCGTTCATGTTCAGTTCGTTTACACCCTTAATTTTGTCTTCTGAAAAAATATGATAAAGGCTGCTAATAGAGTTAAAAGTTGTCATACTTTCAATATTATGACTTCAGGTAAAATATCATTCTTCTTTCACTCATGGCTAGAAGGAACCTCACTTTATGAGAGGTTTAGTAATCAAATTTTGAATTAGTTTAGTTGCTCTTCCAAGTCTCAAGTTTATGATATTATGAGGAACAATATTTGGCATCTTCTTATCACCCAAAGCACGCCTGTTGATTTTATTTCTCTTGTTCAAAATATCCCGATAGTAAACTCTAATATAAATAGCTTTTGGAGAGGAAAAAGATTATTTCTCATATTTGACCACTTACTTTTATATTTATGATGACCAACCTGATTTAATGTGACACAAATTCATTTGGTTTAATGGGAACTCTTTTAAGTTTGCCTCCTTCCCTTGGAAAGTTGTTATCGGGGATCTTAAATTTGTTGATATTCTTTCAATAGGAGCTATTTGGGTCCCTCTTCCATGTGTTCTATGTAATGCTCATCAGAAATCTCATCCACATCTATTTTTTGAATGCCAATTCACTTTCTCTTTATTAAAGAAAAGTATTCCCAATCACTCTTTTTTTCACTATGGGTGCACACTTTCTCAAAATGTTGTTTATGTCGATTCAATTAACTACAAAATAACTGGAATGTTCTTTCTATTAGCTATGGTTGTCTCCTCTCTTTATGTTTGGCTTGAGAGAAATTTTTGAATATTTCTAAACTGCAAGAACTTATCTTAAATAAAATTCAATTTGCAATTAAAGAAAATTTCAGAAGATGGGAATTCTGAGAATTTGTTCCCTCTAATATTAAAAACTTCTATATGCTCTTTAGAAGAGTGTGGTTTTTTCTATATGGTTATCCCCCAATTTAATTTTGATTTTTTCATCCTCTTCTTATGGAATATACCGATGCATTGGTTGGCACTCGTTCAATTGCGATCACTGGCTGATTTATTGTCTCTGGTGGAATTAACTTAAATTTGGGTTTTGTGGAGATTCATTCAGATGATGAGAATAGGATTGTCTGGGAGGACCGAATCGAGATGGAAAGCACAGAGACTCGCATTCAACTCAAAAGGGTAATAACAGTGTAGAAGATTACAACCATTAAGGATATTATGCCAGAAAGAAAGGACTGTACCAGTTCGAGTTACCACTGGGGAGTTATATTCGAACTGGCATGTGATAGGGATAATATATATGTCACGTTAGGAAGGAAAGCACTGTGACTCACATCCAACCCAAGAGATGACGAAGAAAATATCTGCTACATTGAGGAGGAAAGTTCTGGGACTCACATCCAACTCAAGTGGTGACGAGGAAAATATATTGATCACGTTAGGAAGGAAAGCATTGTGACTCACATCCAACCTAAGAGGTGACGAGGAAAATATCTGCTACATTGAGGAGGATAAGTAATCCATTATGTAATTGTAAGTATAATGTCATATGTTTTACAAAAGTTAACAACAATATCGACAATGACGATAACAATATTAATAATACTCGCTCCATCTCCTTACTATTTTTCACACCTTCTTGCATATATTCTTTATGCACATCCAATCGATGGCTAGTATTCGAAACCCGCGTGACATTGTTGGTTGTAATACTTTTCTTGAAGATTCCATCACACAATAAATTCCTTTAATATCAACTGAGCCTACTATTATATTTGGAGCTGATGTGACCCATCCGACCCCAGGAGAAGACTCTTTACCCTCCATTGCCGCAGTTTGTTTCTCTTGTCTCTGATAATGTTGGTGGCTTTCTAATCTTTGATTTTTATCGTTAGTTTTGTTTAATGGATTATTTTCCAGGTGGTTGCATCTATGGATTGACTCGACCTAACGAAGTACAGATGTCTTTTTTCTGCGCAGATAAGAAATTATAGAGGATCTCTTCAAAACTACTCCAGATCCGAAAATGGGCATGTTCCCTGGGGAATGATAAGGTTAAGTGCAATAAACCTTGACTAATATCTTGACATTCAAATTTCTAACTTTATATATCAACATGGACCTTCTTCGAGCATTCTATAGGAGACAAAGCGGAAACCTGAAGACGTTATATTCTTTAGGTTTGGTATATGATGTTATTTTAAACTCATTGCTACACCAAAGGACGCACCATTGTAACATGAGAAGATTTGATTGTTAAATGAATGGATGATGTTAGTGAAGGCTAATTTAACACCGTGCTTTTGTTGGAAATGGAAGCTATTCGAAAGGTTAAATTCATTTTATTATAATTATAATGATTCTCCAAAAAAATATATCCATTCTCTATATTCTTTTGAATAATTGATTCAAACAAATGATTTATAATAGGCTTGTGCCTCCATACAAGAAAACTATCTTCCATAAGTTACGTTTATAATGGTGCAGAAGAGGCACCATACACGTTTATTTCCTGAGAATGCTAGTATGTCTGATAAGAGCGAGAACATATTGCCAGGTAATGTTCAATTTGATGGCTCGAGTAATCAATCAATCTATGGTGTAGCTTCTTAACATATTTCAATTTTTAGATACGGTAGTCGATACAAGTATCTGTCATCCCACTGAGTTCGACTTCTACCTCTGTAGTTATGCTAGTATTCGGGTAGGTAAATTTTTATTGCGTAGAAAGTCAAACTTATAGTTGGTCGGAGTATTTGACTAAAATTATCTTATCTTACAAACAATTTTTTACTAGAAAAACTGACAAATACCTGCAGGGCACAAGTCGTCCTAATCATTATCATGTTCTCTACGATGAAAATAATGTTTCTGCTCATCAGCTGTAGTCGCTAACCAATAACTTATGCTACACGTAAGTTTATTATATTCTGGAAAAATTTACATACATACTCTACTCAATTTCTATGAAATTACGTATCTAACATCAAGGCTTTAATTTTTAACTACATACCTACTTGTACATTATAAATTATATTGTAATTTTAAAAATTAAAAATGGTTTTAGGTGTTATACATGTAAAAAATTTACATGATAATTTTGTGTTATGCATAGCATGTTTTGTAGATTGAACACTAGATATTGTTTGTACAGGTATGCTCGATGCACGAGTTCGGTATCTGTAGGTAATTGCCATCAACTAACTATTTGCGCTTCCCTGTATTTTATTTTTTTTGTAATTTTTAATGGGGTTTTATGTTGTTTTGCAGTTCCTCCTGTATATTATGCGCACCTTGCAGCTTTCTGAGCCCGATATTACGTGGAAGCAGGGTTTGAGTTTGGATCAGCTCAAGTCTGTGCACTTCCAGATATTAAGGAGAACGTCGGGGATGTGATGTTCTACTGTTAGAATATTTACAGGTTTTACAAACGATTTAAGAAAGAAAGGGGATTTAAATGCTACGATTCTAGTTTTAAAATTTTTAAAATTTTAAATTTAATTTTTTTTAAATATATAAGCTTTGGAGTGAAGTATTTTCTTCTCCTCTATAAACCTTTTGCATCCCGATTTTTGGCAGTCGGAATGTTGATCCCATGATCTAGCTTTTCATTTTTTCTTGATTTTCGTCTTTAATTCCATCGACGAGGAGCTTTTCGCTTTTGGAAACGTTTGATAATTTGCTTTATTAGGGATATGATTGATGTCTTATTATCTGGCGAAGTTCCTCTTGTTTCCTTCTTATTTGTAACGCAATAATAGTTTAGTCAAATGATCCAAAAGAACCTTAGAGGTAAATTACAAAGTGTGATAAGCATCGTAACAATGGCAAAATGTATTTTGAAACTTGGTTTATTTAAAATATGGCTTTTGTAGACACAAATTTGGCTGCTTTTGAAAGCTAAGGTGAAACAATTCTGCTAGAGCTATTGCAACGTATGACCCCTCCTTTTAGTGTGCAAAGCTCCAAATTTTTCTAATTTTAGAGTAATTTATTCTCTAAAGTATCATTTGTACATTCCTACATACCTACATACCACAACTCTTTGGAGCCTCAAATTTTTTTCATCCCAATTCTTTCACTGAATTGGCCTCCCCACTTGACATTTCTATTCTAAAGTGCGACCAAGGAATAACAATTTTTTTTTTATTTGTGCATGCATTCACTCCATTCTGAAGCTTTTTTGTGATGATGGGGGGCTTAATCTTGTTGCTAAGCTGCAAAATCCTTTTTTTTTGTTTTCCCTTGCAAATTTTTAGCACTTTGCTGACTTTTTAACCAATCACATGCCTCTTGAATTGCAACCAATTGACATGAAAGTCTTATGAGATGGTGTGTTTATGTTACTTCGCTATTTTACATAACTAACTTGGTTATATAGGATTTCTTTCTCCATATTTTTTCTTATCGTTTTATTTGTAGTTGTGTTAATATGAATTTTTGAATCTTTAAATGCATTTTTAAACTTGTTGTGTTATTTCTTGATTTAGACAATAATTAAAATGATTCAACTCTAGATTACACTAGTAACCATGGTAATAGTAGGAATAACCAAGAATATTGAATTATATGTTGGAACGTATTTTAATGAAAAAGTATCTTTAATCTGTAAGGGAATAAACATTAACATGAATTTGAAGAAAACCAATATATGAGTGAGTTGGACTCTAAGGGCAAGCTACTTGTTTAGCATCACTTTGGGTACCGGTTAAAAGCATTAATCATCATATATTTTTATCTTGAGCCGATCTTATGTAAACAAGAATTGATGGCTTACAGCTTTTTGGGTTGACCTCAGTCGATGCTTGTACCTAGCCAGAGGTTGGCAATTTGAGCTGTACACTTGGTTCACAAGTCTCATTTCAAGTATGACGAAGTTAACAATTATCAATCTTGAGGAGAATTCTAGTTCAGTTAAGTATGTGTTGTTTTGACCCTCAATTATTGAACTAAGTTAAAAGGACACTTTTATAATGTGGTACCGCTCACCTACCACATCTCACATACCGCCACCTACCACTCTCTTGCTTCTATAAATAGAGAGGGTGTGAGGCTTAGGAGAGCAAGGGAAGATATCTTATGCTACCACAAAGGAGGAGAGAATAGCTAGAGAGCTAGAGAGGAGGAGAGCATCTTGAGGCCTTGTATTAAGGTGTCACTTGAGAGGGAGGCCATAGAAGGAAGATAATGACTCATCTCTATGTATAAGCTATGTATTTTCTATTTCTTTTGCCTTAGTGAACTATTTGATTGATTCCCTCCTGTGGACGTAGATCCAATTAGATCAAACCACGTAAACAATCTGTGTTTGCTTGTGTTCTTTGTGTTTCATTTCTATGCCAAGAATACATATCTCACAACAATTGGCGCCGTCTGTGGGAAGATCCATACTTCTTGGCTAGAGGTGTTCGCATAAAGGTGTTCATGGCCAGCGACGGAGAAAAGGAGTTCGACATTCACGAATAAAGGAGCAAGCGGATCGCGTTGCAGGCAGCTGAATCGCGACATATTCACTGAGCAGTGGAAGCTTTGATCGACTGGATTCACACCGCAACTTATGCGATTCAGCGAGACAGAGGAGGAACAGTCCGTGAGTGAGGGCCAAAAATTTGCGACAGGGCTGCCAACAGAGGATTTCATAGCAGGAGTTCGGTCTTGCGAGCAACTCGGCCAGAGGAAAGAGACGGAGATCGTGTAGAGAAGGGTTCGGGGAGTTCCGTGTTCGGGAGTTTGCGAAGCAGGAGGACCTGAGCAGTTTGGCGAGGCGCGACGGCTCTGGAGAGGCAGTTATGCTCGTGCGAGAGGCAGAGGAGGAATTCTTGATTTATTCCGCTGGATGCAGAGGAGTGCAAGGAGGCGCGAGCACAGAACATGAAGTTTTCTCTGGTGAATAGGTGTGATCTCTGCCAGAAGGGATCAGAGCTCTCCGTTCGGTTGGCGAAGGCAGTGGAGTTCATGAGGAGAAGTACAACATTTTGGTGATTTCAACCTAGTTCTTGGAAGGGCAGCAAGTAGAATTCATTAGAACAAATCCTAGCCACGACAATGAGTTCCGCCAAATTTGACATTAAGAAATTCAATGGGAAGAACGACTTCTGCCTATGGAGAGTAAAGATGAGACCTTTATTGGTTTAGCAGGGTGTTGTAGAAGCTTTGCAAGGATTGGCGACATTGCCGACCGACATGACCGAGAAGGAGAAGATCAGCATACTGGACAAGGCCCACAGTTTGATAATCCTGAGCTTGGGTGACAAAGTTCTGGGGGAGGTGTCGAGGAAGACAACGGCTCAAGCACTTTGAGCAAAACTCGAGTTACTCTACCTGACAAAGTCTCTGGCTAATAGGCTCTTTCTGAAGCAGCGCCTATACTCCTTCAAAATGCATTAAGAAAAACTCGTCTCATAGCAGATCAATGAGTTCAACAAGATCATCGACGACCTCAAGAACATCGACGTCAAGATGAAGAGCAGATCGACGAGTTCAACAAGATCATCGACGACCTCGAGAACATTGATGTCAAGATGGACGGTGAGGACAAGGCACTGTTGTTGCTAAACTCTATTCCTAAGAGCTACGAGCATTTCAAGGATGTGATGCTCTACGGAAGGGTGCAAACTATTACTCTAGAGGAGGTTCAATATCTGATTAGACCCAAAGAACTTCAGAGGAAGCATGACAGGGACAAGGAAGTCAGCGAAGACAATCTTATCGTCAGAGGAAGATCAGACAGGAAAGATTCAAGAAATGGTCAGTATGGCGGGAATCAGTCATCAAGAGAATCTTTCAAGTGCTATCATTGTCACAAGGAAGGTCATTGCAAGAGGAAAGACCCAGACAGGAAGAGTAAGTGCAAAGAAGAGCCAGAAGAATCAGGAGAAGCAAGCGTAGCCTCTGATGACTACGATTCTGCTGAGGCCCTGATGATCACAGAATTTAAATCCAGTAAGAAGTGGATCCTCGACTCAGGGTGTTCTTTCCACATGTGTCCTCACAAAGACTGGTTCGAGATACAGTGGATCCTCGACTCAGGGTGTTCTTTCCACATGTGTCCTCACAAAGACTGGTTCAAGACACTGTAATAAGAAAATGATGGGTCCGTTCTATTGGGAGACAATAAAGCTCACAGGGTTGTTGGAAGTGGATTAATTAGGATAAGAATGTTTGATGGAGTTGAACGAGTACTGAAAAATGTCCGGTACGTACCAGAGCTCAAAAGAAATATGATTTCTTTAGGTACGCTGGAGTCAAGTGGATGCTCGTTCAAGGCAGAGAATGGCTGCATCAGAGTAACCAAAGGCCATCGTGTCATCATAAAAGGAGTCAGGAAAAAGGGGCTGTAGTCTCTTATCGGGAGAACCATGATTGCTAAGTCCATGTACTGTTTGGACTTAGCAAACTCAAGCAAGGGCTGA
>JXCR01029558.1:0-11285 GCA_002079205.1 Phalaenopsis hybrid cultivar | reverse complement strand
AAACAAAACGAAGATTTAATTACATACCACACAATTCTTATGTTTACATTTATAACACCTATACTTCAATTTTTTACATATATGCCACCTTATTTGTGAAGGAAAAGGTATATTTTGTTTTTTAAAAATTAAAATGGTGAAATTTATAAATGTAAAAACGAATTGAGGGTTAGATATATAAATAGATAATAATTGGGTGGTTTGCTTGTAAAATAGTATTTTTGTTATTTTTGAAGCCCTATAGTTATATATTTATTTGGCATTTTTATATTTTCTTCCTCCTAATTGGATTTCTATTGTAGGTATCTGTACACTTATATAAGGATTTCACAACTTTTCCTCTTACAAGCTTTTGCAAGCCCCACATGATGACGTTTAAGCGCTAATCAAAGAGAGATTCACCGTCCCACGATTGGTTGTCTGCGATTAGCATGGCTCCCGTGTATCATAAACCTAAATGTCCAATCTCATCGGTTTTATACCCTTGACAGCTATTTGAATCTGTGCAAGCTCGACGAATTGTGTTCATCGATGAGATTAGTAAGGTTTAGATTATGGGTTCCAAAACAAATTTTACAAACTGATGGTGTGATTGGTCTAGTGGCAAATAATTTTCTATTTCTGTTTTACATGGGAACTAGTGAGAAATCAAATTTGAAGTTTTATGTGCACTTTCGGAGAAGCCCTTTTGGACCTATTTGATTATCCTTAAAAATAGATATGTTAGAACTTTGTAGCTACAACGTTGATGCAGATGTTGTTGATGCTGCATGTGACGCTCAATGGATCGATTTTTATCATTGTTTTGAACATTGCATAAAATAATTCCAATAAATCAAATAAAACTCAAAAAAATATAAAATTTTCTCCTCCGGATTCTCTAACCTCAGTAAGATTTTTTCAAAAATACAAAACTTAATTTTTCCCATTTAAAATATTTTATTTTTAATAAATACCCCAGAAATTAAAATAATTCTAATAATTCAAATTAAATTTAAAAAATCATGAAATTTGGTCTAAAGACTTTCCTGGTCTAGGTCTACCTCCAGTAAAAAGTTCAAGTGATTAGGCTTCACGTTGGTCGAGTTAGCAAATTTTCTTTGAAAAATAGCATTTTTGCATGAAAATAATTATATAAATTAAATTAAATTTTGAAAAATCACATTTTCTCCTCTGATGTCTTAATTGACTCATGAATGAGGTGGGATAAAAATTTCAAAGTCATTTGAATTGAATTTGACAAATTATGAATGTTACTGAGGCCTAGTGCAACATAAATACAATATAAGTCCTAACTCGTCTTAGGATTTCAAGGTCGTCGTTCATCACGACCTGAACCCTCACATCTTCCAGACTATTTGTGTGATAGTTTCACACGAATGTAAGCCCTAATTAATTAAATTGGCAGGATAAAACACCTAAATATTTCTCCTCCGAAATGAAACCAAACATTAGGATAGCATGAGAAGTCATCGGGGTTCTCCTCTGGATCCATGACAACCCCTAATTCTTCCTCCTTTGGACTCTACAACAAAATGTTCTAAATTTGAACCAATCCCCTTTCACACCTCTATGTTCGATCTCATTGAAAAGCCATACCCTTTGAAACTTTTTGAAGATAATATTTCCTGATTTTTATCGAAAGTCTTTTTAGGTGACTTTGGTCATTTAAGATGTAATTAACTATAGTGTTTTGCCCTTATAGGAAGCATGTCCAAACCCAGCTTAATATAACCCTATTTAATTCTTTATATTAAATAGGGGAACTTGTCAGCAAATATAAAGGTTTTGCAGACCAAACATATGTCATATATTCTTTAGTTTATTTGATCGAGTCTCATCCTCAAATATTGTATTTATCCTTCGGGATAGATACATGATTTGAGGTACAACGCTCTTTCATTTAAACTATGAAAAAGTGTAGGGTCAGTTTGATTTCATATTTTTCTAAAACTCAATATATATGTAAATTAAAACGTCCTTCTGTAGCGGGCGACGAGATTTCGATTCCGGTGACCGACAGCTTCTTACGGGCAACTCCTCCAACCAAAAATAGCGCCGACAGCTTCTGGCGACTCCGCTGGGGATAAGCGTTTCTCTCCATAAAAATCACGAAATATTATCTTCAGACATCGATAATGTGTCCATGTCTCTTGGACCAAATTACCTTTCTTCCGTTGGCATACTTTACTCATTTATGACTTGGGAAAGTACGGCTAACTCCTTGAACTTCAGGACTATCTGTTCAACCATCTTTGAACAGAGGGGTTCAGGAGGCCATTAAGGACTCTTTAAATTTTCATGTGCCCAATAGGTGTGTCGGTGGACTAGTTCCACCTGGGCATTGTTTGTTTGTAAATAGGCCCCGCACTGGGTTCTAAACACTTCACATCTCCCTTCCAAATTTGATTTGCTATTATGTAAATTAAACCAAATCATGGTGTGCTGTGCACACTTTAAAATTTTCTTATATTAATTAAATTTTCCACCTCTTGATTTTTCTTAAACAAAATTTTAAAATACCCATAAATTAAGACCGGCCCGGTCTACAAATCAACCTCTACTTTCAGTGCTTGCACTAAAATTTACGAGGTTTTGGCCATATAACTAACCCCAAAACTTTCTGTTTTCAAGCCTGCTGCAATGACCTATCCAACGCCGACCTTTTCCTGCAACCTGCCAACGACTCACGAAGCTCGCTACCTCGTTTCTACCATCAAATTTGGAGCCGGATTTGAAGATCTCGAGGTCATCCTCGGGAAAGCTCCGTTTGTGGTAATAAAGATTGCTGCACCGGAAATACAAGAACTGTCTGCAGAGTTAACGTGGAGGAGTCGGTCTTATAGTAAAAAAGTCTGACACAAAGTCTAGAAGATTTGCCGGTTTATAGGAAGATGTTGCAAAAATATCTACAAATTCAAAGCAATGGTCGCACATATCAGACAAAATGGATTAAGCGCCTTTCAGACAAACCAAGCATTTAGAATATATAGCTTAAGGAAATCCTAAATGGAAAAAAAATTAACAATAATCATTACCAACATTCAAGGACAAACCCATTTGGGTTGGCCGGAGACTTTAGAAAAAATCCCTCCAACATTCTAAACCTTCACCAATATTATTCGACCCAAATTCACGTGAAAAAAATGATCTTGAAACTGTAACATAGCTGTAAGAGGGAAAACCAAACAAGTTAATTATTTTATAAAATGTATTAAAAGAAACATAAAAAATAGTTGTAATTCTTTCAATACTTCGTGGAGGGAGACTCCCTCAGCACAATATCCAAAGCAGTTATGATATCATGAGGGCATTCCCTCAACCCCCCATTTAAAAATTGTTGAAGAGCATACATATCAAATTATTTTACAAAATTGATAGAAATATTGAATGTCTTGTCTCGTTTGTAACAAGTTACAAGATATTAAATTTAAAACATAAAATTATGCAAAAAATGTAACACATAAGAATATAAATTATTAGGATTGTAACACACTTCTAGAATTATTAGGTGCATGATACACATGAGAATAAGATGTGGAATAGGTATGTACAGAGATGCAGATGAATCACCACTTCAAAACACCAATTTACGCACCAAATTCTTTATGTCAACTGATACGTACTTTAAATCACATGTTAAACTTTTATTAAATGTGACTATCACACTCCTAATAATTTTCTTCAACCAGAATGCCTTTTATAATAAAAATACTGATATATGACAGAGGAGAAGCTCCGTGCACTATGGCTTGTGAAAGAAGGCATTTTAATTGCATGAGAAAAAGTACAACTACTCGGTAAAATAAAAGAATGAAAGTACTCTTACCTATCACTATCTGACAAAAATACCACGAAATTTTTTGTTGTAAATGGCAGTGAACCAGGAGTGTAAAAGATATTGCGTCCATCGTATGCAATCGTAAGACGACCAATATATGATTCACAAAATTGTTCAATCAATTTCTTCATCAAGGCCCTGCCAAATGCTCTAGACTTCACCTCTGAATTGATATTGATCTACTTAGTCAATAGAGAAAAGAACAAACGAATATTAGAAGATAGTTAGATCGTTAAATTTTAATAAAATAAGTGTTGTTAAGACAAACATTACAGGTTCTGAACAAGATCAATAATAACATAAGAAAATAATAAGCAAAAGCTTCCCACAGTTTGTCAATTCATAATTTAAATGAGCCTCGTTAAGACAATTCCAAAAAAGCATCGGGAAATTTCTTACTTTTTCTAAGAACACTTATGGGTTGTTTCTCATAAAAGCCACATGAGAAACAGAAGCATCATTAGAAATCTTTCAGCAGCACATTTAAAGGAAGAAATCTTCATTTTTTTGTCTTATTCATTCAACTTAATGTCACCAAATTCACATTATATTGTTATCGATGAATAATAAAAGAATCTGACATAATATATGATTTATAAAATCATTCATCAGAGAAACACATCTTCTAAGAGTATTGTCTGCCTAAACTCTTCAGTAGCAAAGTGATTCATCATTCTCAGCGAGGCAAGTGACGACTAAATTCATCTTCATCACAACAATAAGATGTGTGAGTTGATATGGTTATTAAATCAACCAACGTACAACAATAAAAGAAAAGCAGGACCATGTTATTAATGAATAACAACATAGTAGTATAATGTTTGACTNTAGGGGCAAATGTGTAATTTTAGAAATTTAGCCTTAATTAACATTTAGGTTTAATTCAAGGAGGGAAATGGGCAACCTTTGACCCTAATCAATTTATTTGATGCTTGAAACACAAGGAGTTAATTTGGTAGAAACCAAGCTCACTTTCTTAATTAAAAGGATAAGTTAATAAATTTCCTTTTTTCTAGCATTATTCTAAGTCTCATTAGAAAGAACAAGTCTTGTTATTTGCCTTAGTGAACCATTGCCTTCAAAATCAAATACAACAAGTAGACATGGCACTCAAATGTTTATCGTATAAAAATAACTCTATTTAGTGAAATACACTTTTCAAGCATAATTGAGGTGACACGTATGTACAAATTGATGTTTGGATGTTAAATATGTAAATACAGAGGAATTGAGTAGTATGTGTGCAAGTCGAGTTTAGAAAGTTCATTTGGACTAAGTGAATCCAATAGAAAATAGTGGTGCCGGAACGAGGGAACCGTAGGATCCTAACCGGTGTCGCTCTAATCAATTTTAACATGCCCCCATAAAATTTAAAGAACTACAACCATAGAGCTACTTGATTTGACATTATAACTTGACACACTAGAAAACTCAAACTCGTCGCAGCAAGGAGCTTGAAGCTAGCATGATGGACAACACGACCATCTTCAACAACAAAACCTGTCTTCCCCAATTAAACCAAACTTCATTCCTTAGATATAAACAACAAAGCCATAGGATTTCCAGGTCGTCTGCCCAGTGCAACATAAATACAATATAAGCCCTAACTTGTCTTAGGATTCCAAGGTCGCGTTCATCACGACCTAAACCCTCACATCTTCCAGGCTATTTGTGTGATAGTTTTACACGAATGTAAGCCCTAATTAATAAAATTGGCAGGATAAAACACCTAAATATTTCTCCTCAGAAATGAAACCAAACATTAGGATAGTTTGGGAAGTCATCGGGGTTCTCCTCTGGATCCATGACATCCCCTAATTCTTCATCCTTAGAACTCTACAACAAAATGTTCCAAATTTGAACCAATCCCCTTTCACACATCTATGTTCGATCTCATTGAAAAGTCCTACCTTTTGAAACTTTTTGAAGAAAATATTTCCTGATTTTTATCGAAAGTCTTTTTAGGTGACTTTGGTCATTTAAGATGTAATTAACTATAGTGTTTTGCTCTTATAGGAAGCATGTCTGAACCCAACTTAATATAAACCCTATTTAATTTTTTATATTAAATAGGAGAACTTGTCAGCAAATACAAAGGTTTTGCAGACCAAACGGATGTCATATATTCCTTAGTTTATTTGATCGAGTCTCATCCTCAAGTATTGTATTTATCCTTCAGGATAGATAAATGATTTGATGTACAACGCTCTTTCATTTAAACTATGAAAAAGTATAGGGTCAGTTTGATTTCATATTTTTCTAAAACTAAATATATATGTAAATTAAATCGTCCTTCCGTAGCGGGCGACGAGATTTCGATTCTGGTGACCGACAGCTTCTTACAGGCAACTCCTCCAACCAAAAATAACGCCGACAACTTCTGGCGACTCCATTGTTGACAAGCTTTTCTCTCCATAAAAATCACGAAATATTATCTTCAGACATCGGTAATGTGTCCATGTCCCTCTTGGACCAAATTAACTTTCTTCCGTTGGCATACTTTACTCATTTATGTCTTGGGAAAGTACGACTAACTCCTTGAACTTCAGGACTATCTGTTCAACCATCTTTGAATAGAGGGGTTCAGGAGGCCATTAAGGACTCTTTAAATTTTCATGTGCGGTCGGACCTCCAATAGGTGTGTCGGTGGACTAGTTCCACCTGGGCATTGTTTGTTTGTAAATAGGTCCCGCACTGGGTTCTAAACACTTCACATCTCTCTTCCAATATTGATTTGCTATTATGTAAATTAAACCAAATCGTGGTGTGCTGTGCACACTTTAAAATTTTCTAATATTAATTAAATTTTCCACCTCTTGATTTTTTCTTAAGCAAAATTTTAAAATACCCATAAATTAAGACCCGCCGGGTCTACAAATCAACCTCTACTTTCAGTGCTTGCATTAAAAATTACAAGGTTTTGGCCATATAGCTAACCCCAAAACTTTCTGTTTTCAAGCCTGTTGTAATGACCTATCCAACGCCGACCTTTTCCTACAACCTGCCAACGACTCACAAAGCTCCCTACCTCGTTCCTACCATCAAATTTGGAGCCAGATTTGAAGATCTCGAGGTCATCCTCAGGAAAGCTCCGTTTGTGGTAATAAAGATTGCTGCACCGGAAATACAGGAACTGTCTCCAGAGTTAACGTGGAGGAGTCGGTCTTATAGTAAAAAGTCTGACACAAAGTCTAGAAGATTTGCCGGTTTATAGGAAGATGTTGCAGAAATATCTACAAATTCAAAGCGCCTTTCAAACAAACCAAGCATTTAGAATATATAGCTTAAGGAAATCCTAAATGGAAAAAAAATTAACAATAATCATTACCAAAATTCAAGGACAAACCCATTTTGGTTGGTCGGAGACTTTGGAAAAAATCCCTCCAACATTCTAAGCCTTCACTAATATTATTCGACCCAAATTCACGTGAAATTTAATTATTTTATAAAATGTATTAAAGAAACATAAAAAATAGTTGTAATTGTTTCAATACTTCGTGGAGGGAGACTCCCTCAGCATAATATCCAAAACAGTTATGATATCATGAGGGCATTCCCTCAACCCCCCATTCAAAAATTGTTGAAGAGCATACATATCAAATGATTTTACAAAACTAATAGAAATGTTGAATGTCTTGTCTTGGTTGTAACAACTTACAAGATATTAAATTAAAAAAATAAATTATGCAAAAAATGTAACACATAAGAATATAAATTATTAGGAATGTAACACACTTCTAGAATTATTAGGTGCATGATACACATGAGAATAAGATGTGGAATAGGTGTGTACAGAGATGCAGATGAATCACCACTTCAAAACACCAATTTACGCTCCAAATTCTTTATATCAACTGATACGCACTTTAAATCACATGTTAAACTTTTATTAAATGTGTCTATTACGCTCCTAATAATTTTCTTCAACCAGAATGTCTTTTTATAATAAAAATACTGATATTTGACGGAGGAGAAGCTCTGTTCACTATGGCTTGTAAAAGAAGGCATTTTAATTGCATGAGAAAAAGTACAACAATTCGGTAAAATAAAAGAATGAAGGTACTCTTACCTATCACTACCTGACAAAACTACCACGAAATCTTTTGTTGTAAATGGTAGTGAACCAAGAGTGTAAAAGATATTGCGTCCATCGTATCCAATTGTAAGACGGCCAATATATGATTCACGAAATTGTTCAATCAATTTCTTCATCAAGGCCCTGCCTAATGCTCTAGACTTCACCTCTGAATTGATATTGATCTACTTAGTCAATAGAGAAAAGAACAAATAAATATTAGAAGATAATTAGATCGTTAAATTTCAATAAAAAAAATGTCGTTAAGACAAATATTACAGGTTCTGAACAAGATCAATAATAACATAAGAAAACAATAAGCAAAAGCTTCCCACGGTTTGTCAATTCATAATTTAAATGAGCCTCGTTAAGACAATTCCAAAAAAGCATTGGGAAATTTCTTACTTTTTCTAAGAACACTAATGTGTTGTTTCTCATAAAAGCCACATGAGAAACAGAAGCATCATTAGAAATGTTTCAGCAGCACATTTAAAGGAAGAAATCTTCATTTTTTTGTCTCATTCATTCAACTTATAGTAACAAAATTCACATTATATTGTTATCGATGAATAATAAAAGAATCTGACATAATATATGATTTATAAGATCATTCATCAGAGAAACACATCTTCTAAGAGTATTGTCCATCTAAACTCTTCAATAGCAGCGTGCTTCATCATTCTCAGCGAGGCAAATGACGACTAAATTCATCTTCAACACAACAATAAGATGTGTGAGTTGACATGGTTGTTAAATCAAACAACGTACAACAATAAAAGAAAAGCAAGACCATGTTATTGATGAATAACAGTATAGTAGTATAATGTTTGACGACAAAGAAGACCAAAGAGAAAAAACAACATGGACAAGAAAATCTAGTAAAAAAAATCATAGATTCTACACAATTCTTTTGTATGCACATAACTAACAACCTAAACTTTCCTATTTACATTTATAACAATCAGAACATTAACACATAATTAAAAATACCACCATTACTAACATATAAAAATAAATGCTTTTTTGCATGCACGCATGGTTTGATAATTTATGACCATGTCCGTCGACACGTTGCTAGAAGAATAACAATATAAAAACCATAACTACTAACTCTCTATATGTGTAGTGCACTGTCCCTCCAAAGTATATTAAAATGATTTAGATTAAGAAAGGGTGGTTGGCTGCACCCAGCATTAAGGTTGTTAAGTATGATCAAGTAAATCCAGAAAATCCAGATTTATAAAATCCGGTGATGTCAAATCCAAGAAGATGTTTGGTATGATTTAAACTAAATTCATTTAAACCCATTTCTTATGTTTGACATTTTATCATAATTTAATTTTTTTTGTGCACTAAATCTGTTAAATCCACCTAAAAATCAGAGGATGTATGACTGCAAGTAGGATTTTAAGTTATACATTCTTTAGTAAACCCGTAAATCCGGATTTATCAAATCAANATTCATTTGATGTGTTTTGGCATAGATCTATTTGAAATAATTTTTTTCCAAGCTAAATCCATTTAATAACTCTAGATTTAACAAGCTAATCGAACAAAAAATTATATTTATCTTTATCTAACATATGTATGACATTTAGTGGATTTAAGTTAAATCCTTATTAAAATCCCGTTAAAACTTAAAAGTACCCTACCAAACACTCCAGATTTACGGTAAGAAATTATCGAAGAAGAGAAATTCGAATTTAGGAAGTTGTCAGATTTATTTCACATATTTTTTTCGAGTCTCGATGATACTTCCGAGCCGTTGTTGGATGTCGTCACATTAAGTACTCGAGCCAGAGCACAGTAACTAGGGGTCGAAGGGAGGAGGAAGAGGCGAGGGGTCTGGGAGGAAGAAAAACGAGATGCACGTAACTTCGAAAGGTAAGAACTCGGGCCGTAAGGTCGAGCCCGCGACCGCACAAATAATAAATCGCGAACTGTGTTTGTGGATAAACTGACAAAACACATGAAACATATGCCTCGACAACATTTTAAAAAATGCAATTATAACAATAACTCGCCCCAAAGGGGCTCTAAGTTTTTAGATAAAATACTGGGAAACAAACAAAAGTTTAAATTGATTCTCTGGTCTTTAGCGGGTTGTTTTTCTGGTTGATTTTTGTTTTCAGTGCATGGAATGAGTAACGGTAAATCATAGAGTACTTTTGACTCTAAAATTAATACTTATCTATCAAAAATGCATTTAGATCCATTTTTTTTTCTATTTCCTAATTTCTTTATTAGAAGAACATGAAATAAGTGCATTACATACTAGAGATCTTTTATTAGCATAATACTTCAATTTAAATTTATGTGCCCAAAATATGATCATCAACTACCCATTATTGGATGTCATCTATGGGGTTCTCAAAATATAATTGATGTTTTATGCAAGATAGATTTCTCTTTTAATAGGGGTTAAAATAAATTTTTGTGAGGATTATTTTATCTCATATTAAAAGAGCGGGGGAGCAATTAAAATGTATCATTTAAATAATTAGAGTATTATTTTTTTATCGTAGAAAAAAGATAATAATATTGGATTGAGCAACGTAGACTTCAAAATAAGCCCTCAAAATAATTTAAATTTGTTGGTAGCTTTGGGGATTTACACTGGCAGATATATATGTAGTCTTTTACTTTACACTGTAGATAATCGGGGGATCATTTTGAGACTTTAATGAAAATTGCATTCAATATTTGAAAATTTGTGTTCTACATTGGCAGATTGAGACTGACATTGAATATTTTTAGTGCTCTTGATTTATTGTGCAAGCGCTTTAAATGGCAGAAGAAAACCAACTGAAATTTTTGGAAGCAAGTTTACGAACTTAAATGGTTTAGTTGTTTCTCCAAGAGAATTATGAGAGTCGAGATCGAGCTTATGTTTCACAAAAATAATAAAATTCATGGAAATATTCTAAATTGCTTCCTAAGCACTTAGAAAAATTGAGATATTTTTCCTGATTTTTTAAATAAAGATATTGAATTTTGAAGCTTAAATATAATTTTTAAAGGCTAAAAATGGATTTCACTAAAATAATTTCAATAAATCAAATAAAACTCAGAAAAATATAAAAATTTTTTTCTGGGTTCTCTGACCTCAGGAAGATTTTTTCAAAATACAAAACTTAATTTTCCCCATTTAAAATATTTTATATTTAATAAATACCCAAGAACTTAAAATAATTCTAATAATTCAAATAAAATTAAAAAAAATCATGAAATTCGGTCGAAAGCCTTCTCTAATCTAGGTCTACCTCCAGTAAAAATTTCAAGTGGTTAGGCTTCACCTTGGTCAAGTTAGCAAATTTTCTTTGAAAAATGCCATTTTTGCATGAAAATAATTATATAAATTAAATTAAA
>JXCR01029543.1:0-11641 GCA_002079205.1 Phalaenopsis hybrid cultivar | reverse complement strand
CTATGTTATCCTTCATTATGGTAACAATGGGGACCCTTTACTGTTGTGCTGGTTAATAATTTAAGAATTTTAGTGCGCCTAGAATGATGAAAAACTGTTGTGCCAAAAAATTAAGTTAGTCAACCAATTTAGCCTCCTTGTAGAGTCTGAGTTTATTTTAGGATTAAGGTTTCACTTCAGTTTAGAAATCTTTCTAGCCGATCTTGTCCACGAGTTTAGGAATCAAGGTCTTTAGGTTAACTTTTATAATTAACCCCATTTCAATTCAAATTAATACACTCAAATCAAACTTTTCAACCTAAATTAACCCTTTTTCAACTCAAATCAAACTTTTTTTTTATTCGAACCAAACTCTTTAAATTTAAAACAAACATTTTTTAAGACTTTCGAACAAAACATTTTTAGAACTCTAACTTTCCAAGCTTCAAGACTTTAAAACCACATTTTTTTTAAAATTTTCAGAACTTTAAAACCTTTTAAAACCTTAAAAATTTCAAACTTCAAAACCTTTTTCAAAAATATAAATTTTCAAGATTTTAAAACTTCAAAACTTACAAAAAAAAATCAAAACATTTAAAATCTTCACAACTCAAACCTTTTAAAACTTAAAACTTCTAAAGCATTCACAACTCAAACCTTTTAATGCTTAAGGGTTTAAAAAACCTTCAAAACTCAAAACTTTAAAACTTTTAAAACTTCAAAAACTTAAAAAAAAACTTTTAAAACTACCAAAATTTTAAAAATTTAAAAAAACTTAAACTTCAAATTTTATCAACCTTCAAAAAATAAGTAAGCTAAAAATCTTGCTCAAAATAAATTTTATTTAACTCGAATCAATCAATTCAAATCAAATAAAACCAATTGAAGCATTCAGCTTCAATGAATCAATGCAAACCAAACTCTATCCAAATAATTAAACTCAACCAAGCTTTTTCAAACCAATTATAAATCAAAATTTTATATTTTTCAATAAAGTTATAATTCTAATCTCGAGGGTATGCCTTCTTCCCATAGTTGGCTAGCCCTTTTCCTGGGCCTTTTTTGTGACACATCATCAATGAACTGTAAGCCATAACATTTCAATTCCTACCAAATTTTTTAATCTTTAGGATACTTACCATATAATTATGTATGTTATAAGTGAATACTTTACTTGAGAGTATTCTCCGAAGCTATAACTCATGGAATGTGATTAACTTCAATGGCTTAATCTTGCAAGGATACCAAACCCTAGAACAAAAATAAACTCTTGCACCCATAAAGTATGGGAAAAATCTTTGGTTATGTGGACTCATAAGTCTTAAAAATTTTCCTCATTTGAATGGTTAGATTCATTTTAAGATAATATTTATATCCCCCAACTTAGTATATTATTCTTTAAATTATGCATATGATCATTTAGATAGAAAATTTTCATGATCTGTGATGGACACAAGAAAATAAATAAGAGCCTATCTCTTTCTCTCTTTTATTCATCAATAATGTTATGGTGCGATGAATCCATGCATTTGTGCCCAAGCTTCTCTGGGGCGTAGTAGCTCTCGACGTGAAGCAAGCATCATAATTAGAAGTCTCATTGCTCAGGTCACAATCATAAGGATGGTTGGTTGGGGCACGTTTGATGCCTGGCCACACTGCCGTAATAGAATGATAAAAGGAAGGAAATACGTGGTAGAGCTTCGCTACAAAAGACTCAATGTACTGAAACCATTAACTCCATCTCCTATTTATAGATAATCGGGTGTCACTGTGTATGGCATGGCATCACAATACCATACTCAAATATTAACTCCTTCGAGTAGGGGCCATAAATGTTTTCAGGTAAGGCACCATGGCGCTGCCCTCAAGTTCGGGGTGCCTCGCAGTCTGAAGCATCAAAGAATCAACACCAACATTAAATATGTTTAATGAGCATTATTTCACCTATTCTAAGCATTGTGACATCATAAACAATGGCGGTTGGTTTCAGATATAAGTTTTATCACATGTAGGGTCGTGATGCTGACATCAATGCTGTAGTGCCTGAATGTTTTTTATCCCATACCAAATTCTCCTTCTTGAGTGCCGATTGTGCTCATACAGGCTTAAGAAAAATCTAGAAAAGTAAGGTAGCATAAAAAAAGGCAAAAACAATGCCAACAATTACAATAAGAAATAGGCTCTACAAAATAGTTAAAAGAATTTATAACCATGCTAAAAAGAGAAGTTAAGGCAACTTTGAATTTTAATTTTATTTCTATTTAGATGATAGCATTAAGCACATACATAATAATATAAAGATGAAAAGAGATAAGTATCCTTAATGGAATCACCATAAATATGTGTTTCAAAAATTTATATCTAGCTTTTCTATATGAGAGTCTAGTTTTGGATCAAATATTAAAATAAATATTGAATTTGAAATAAGACATTATTTATAGATTTTGACCTCATTTTACAAAAAAAGTTATGATTTGATTACAAGTTTCTTTAAGGCTCAAGTCTTTATGGTTCATTACTCCTTTTGATATGGGAGAAATCTTTAGATTAAGATTGATGAGAAGGTGCAAAATGTTTAGCATAGAGTAAAAATAATTTTATTTTAATTTAAGAAAATTTATTGCATTTAGTTTAAGAGTGAATAACAGGAGAATGGTAATGAACACGTTCAGAATTGCATGATTTTATTATCCTGGGTTGTTGTAGACCCTTGTATAATTAGAGAATATACATGGATGATTTTGATTAAATTATCCTTATACATAGCAATGAGTTGCATCATTTAAAGAAATTTTATTCCTAAGAAAGAGGCTTATTTAAGAGGATAATTTTAAATCAGTCTTAATTAATAGAGGACTTCATGGCATATCAAGTGTAATCCATAATTCATCACTAAGAGAGTTTGTGCTATTGGAGAATTTACGGGTTTTAACAATGATTGTAATTTAATGAGACTATTTTCAATAAACAAATTATTAATAGAGCCCTAATACATTTTTTTGGGTTCATTTAGTTAAAAAAATCACCCAATCAGCAGATATGTGTTGCATTCTTACTAAGAAGTGATTTTTTTAGAGTGATAATAGAGACATACTTGATATAACATTTGCTATTTCTGAGCTAAGATTAATTCTAAATTAATGACCCTCAATAAATTATTATGAAGGGTAAATGAAATATTATTTTAAGCTTTAGGTGATAGATTCCACTTGAATATCATCATATTTCATAATTTTTTTTTTAATTTCTCATTTTTTTTTTGGAGTTCTAAGCTCAAATAATTTGCATTATGATTTAAAGGTATTCTGATGATAATATTGTTCCTCGTTGGAATTCTCTATCAACACAATCATCATCAATATATTTGAATGATTTTATCTTATTGACCTTAATTACTTACAAAGGATCTAATTTATGATTTGCATATTATTTGATTTTTTCTACTGAAGTTATAAATGTGAAATATCAATTTTAAAATAAAATTTGTGATTGTAATAAACATGATAACTAGGTTTTATATTGTTTTATATGGCATTCAATTACTAAAGACATTGAAGGTCATATGAAATCATGAATAATAATATTTTTTTGTTGAAAATTACGAGTATTTGGTTTTCAGGCTATAAAGATGTTAGTTTGCCACATTATTATTGATTTAGTCGATTTTGGAGACAATCAGAATAGGTAGATGAAACTTGGGACTCTACCTTATAAGTGGGGTATATTGCTGAGAATATTATGTACAATACTAATTATTTATATTCACTTGTTTAAAGTGAATACAATAAGTATATTGATTTTTATTAAGAATTTATTTGAAATTTATTTTTTGGACATTATAAAAAGGTATCAGTCTCATTACTTTTAGTTCTTTTAGGGGATGATGATCAGATTACCTAAATTGGACCACCCACTACCCTATACTATAAGTGGGGTGACCAAGTCGAGAATATTTTGCAAATTGTAGATTTTATTTATCTTGGAGAAAGAGTATCTTATTTTATAATAATCATGAGGTTCTTAATACAGTTGCAAGCTTCTCAATGTAGGGAAAATTATGGTTTATCATATTTTTTATTGACACAAGATTCTCAAACATTGGGTTCTAACATTTAACCCATTATTCATAGCACATGAAAATATATTATTTTTTAGTGATTTAATGTATCATACACACTTTTTTTAAACGATCATGTGACCCATGAAACACAACAATAAACCACTTATCTAGTTTGAGACAAAAATTACTTTGGAAGCATTTTATCATTTTTGCTATGTATATGTTACTTTTAGTGATTATGTGGATGTTACTTAGAGCACTTGTGTAACCCATCATGCACAATAGGATGGATAATTTGTTTGAAAGGCATTCACATGTGCACAACTATTTGAGATGTGTGATGGCCTAATATGTTGTTTGTTTACTCGAGATTATTATCATTGAAACACACTTATGATATTGCATTTTGAGTTCACCAATGACACATTATGTTTGCTTACATGTGTTGGTTTGAGGATCCGATAGGATGAGTTGTTGATTATTTAAAGCATTGCATAGGGCTTGTATTTAAACTCATTTTGAGCCCAACAATGAACCTCTCTTCCAGTTATAAATCGGAATCTAGCCGGCTTTCTTTTCCACATCCAACTGAATCAAATAAAATTTAGAGTTCAAGTGCAATGGGGAGTTCTAGTTTTGCTAATCAACAAGCAAATGAAGTTCCTATAAATTCATTTTTAACTTTAGTTTTGCATCATTTTCAGTAACTTCTATTTCTTTTAAGACTTATATAGCATCTCAAGTGATATGTTGTTTCATTGTGCTTCACACCTTTTTTATGTTTATTTTTGACATGTTAACAAGTCCATAAAGTAATTTCTATTTACAAAAAATGGGCAACCTGGCTTGTGCATTACTTCAATAAAGATGTGCATGTGTTTCATCTAGTATAATGGTCAAGGTTTTCTAATTTATCATAATAAAAAGTGTGAGTTTTGTACCGATGTGAAAACTTTACAAACTAGATTTTTGAGAATATATTTCTTTTAAATGCCAAGAAACGTAAGTCTTCCACCCCACCACAACAAAAAGACATGTATTGTTCACCCATATGAGAAAGTTATAAGAAAAATAAAATTTCAGTGAGTAGGCCTTGGGAATAAGTATAGGCAAGATGGTAACATGAACAAGACATGGGATTGCAGGAGATGCAAGCTGTGCTATTTTTCAGTGGGTCAATAAGTGTAATATCATTACTATTATCCGTACAACTTGACCACTATTATATTCGCATCATACATCTTATTCACTTTCATGTACCTATATGGTTACACATGATTTAAATGTTTAGTCTTCCACATGTTTGATTGTTTGAGTCTGAATTGGTAGTATATCTATCAACGGACACACACAAGTCACCCTCTCCCCTAGTATGCCAGACTGAACATTGACATTCACTAAAATAATAAAAAAAAAATTAAAATCTTGGGAGAACCCCGTTTTGACATTCACAATCATGTTTCATTGGCTCAATGTTACACGCCAAAAACAGTTTCAGAGAGCTTTTAACAACACTAATAGGAACTGACATTTCTCGATCATGAATGATGTCAAGCATGATGAATCTTATAACAAAATATGTACAGAGCTATAGAAACTTATTTTAACAGGGAAATTACTAATTGAAGCCAATAATCCCATATATTGTTGAATACTTTGCCATGCAAATGACCTATATATAACTCTAATGCTAATCTCACCTTGCTATTTCATCCCAATCCTCATCTATCTCGTCAAGTTCATCAAGTATTGATTGATTGAGACGCTTCCTTGAAATCCGCCGGTGCTTCTTAGGTTCGAGTCGAGGCTCAGGTTGTATGATGCCCATATCACCCACCTTGTACCTGCCAAAGAAATATTGATTCATCATCCTTCTGTTTCCATAGCAGCTTCAAAATTCAAAGCGTTAAAAGCAAAAGAAATTAACTAATAAGACTAAAAAGTTGAAGGGGACATTTAAATATATACCACAAAATTCTTACATAATTACATAACATCTAAACTTTCATATGTACATGCATCACACTCATCTTCAATCTGTCATCAAATATACCACGAGTACTAACTTTTTAAAAGTGGAAAACACCTTTTCATGCGTGAGTTTATGACACCAGTGTCATCAATGTAAATATTGAACTTACTGTTAAATATGTAAATGCTTAAGAATTTTGTTGTATGTATGTAAATTTGTATAAGAAGTCAAAAAATATAGGAAACTTTTAAATGGATACTGGCACTCTGCTCATGTTATCAGATGGGCAAG
The DNA here is from genome assembly GCA_002079205.1 of Phalaenopsis hybrid cultivar. Classification (NCBI taxonomy): domain Eukaryota; kingdom Viridiplantae; phylum Streptophyta; class Magnoliopsida; order Asparagales; family Orchidaceae; genus Phalaenopsis; species Phalaenopsis hybrid cultivar. Next base: position 5,339 of record JXCR01029543.1, on the reverse strand, counting down.
TTTATTAACTGTGCCCTACAAAGATCCATCGGAACATAATAAAAATCTAAACAAAAAACTGTGCATCAGGAAACAAGGTATGTCACTATATCAACATTTCAGCCTTTTGGTCACTAATGGTCACATAGGCTCTTCATGGTTTTAAGAAATTGATAAAGAGGAAGTGGAAAGAAAACGGAGATAAAAATGAAAAAGTAACTAAAACAAGCTTTGACGCACTTGTTTGGACAAAAAATTGATTTTACTTTTTTCTTACTTGTTTCAATGAAGAGAACTTATATTTCTGCACATTGTTACGAGGGGATTAGTGAGCCTTAATGCTACAACAACAACAACGAGGAGCTTTCGTCTCATTAATGAGCCTTATTGCTGATCCAATAAATTTCTCTTCCCATTTTTCACCGAATTATGTAAGAATTTGCCATTGGAAAATGCATGTGAAAGTATTTCCTCAATAAATCTAATTACCTAAGAATTACACTAGAACCAAACACAAAAAATAAAACTACGAAATAAAATGAATTTACATTCTATCCAATCTCTTAAAAACAAGCATGCCCAAAACATTCATGATATATTTGCCAGAATAGCTATCCTGTCTACCACCATACCTGACATCACCTTCCCTCTTCGTTCCAAATGTCCGGAGCTGGATCTGTTCTCTGATCTTGATTTCATCTAGCAACTGAAGGTAGTATGGATATCTTTCCCAGTCTCCTTTCACAACGCATCCCGGTTCACCCACATGTAAGCAATCACTGAATGAGCAACTTGCAGGCTCACTATCTCTCAGCATTTGCCTCAACTGAAACAGCAAAGAAGAGAATAATTAGAAAGCGGGAACCATTCAATTATAGCAGCAATTCAAAGTATGATAAATGAGGGCCTGTTGAGGATCACGTTTGCATTTTGTTTTTTGTTCTTGTTTTGCTTTTTTTCTAAAATTATGTTTGTTTAATGCATTTTTTGGATGTTTTTATTTTTATTTTTTCAAAAACAAATTAGCTTGCCTTTAAACATTCAAAAAATCTAAAAAATATTTTGAGTATTTTGAAATATAATTAATTATGTTATATTATACCAAACATGTTTTATTTCATGTAAAAATTTAAAAAAAATCAAAATCAAAAGCGACCCCAAACGGCTTCTAAAGGTCTAATTGGGGCGGCTTTCATAATGCTTGGCTTGATAGACAACCGTCACTGTCCATGGTTTTCTTGCTACTTCTAACAACCTTTTGCAGCGGAAGCAACTTTTTATGACCATATCTGCTAGTTTGATTGCAGATGTTGTTTGATTTTTCAAAAGGAAAAAAATCCATAATACACACAACAAAATTTCAAAATAATTAAAATTTCCAACACTTCTACAATCACTAGCATAGATAGTTGCAACCATCCCAAACCCTATGAAAAAAATAAGAAATGCAAACACCCATAATAATCATTTTAATAAAGCAAACCTCTGGAAAAGCTTCTGCAAGTGTCTTTTTGGTTACTTTCAAAAGGCTAGGCTGGTTAAAGCCAGGTGTATCTGCAACATAACCTCCTCCTGCGAGCGGAAGTAAGGAAACATGCCGAGTTGTGTGTCTTCCCTGACCACTTTTCTTCGACACTTCAGCAACTCTCTGGTCTCCAAGCCACTTAACACCTTCACCCTAAAAAGGATGTGTTAAATGAGTAAGTCCATACACTCTAAAATTAAGGCGATGTTCGGTAGCATACTATTAATAAGAATTAGTAATGGATTTAAATTAAATCTAGCCAAACATAAAAAAAATGAAAATTAAATCCAATGCTTTATTAAATCTTCTTTTCTCGTGGCCCATCTGTTTTACGACGTAAATCCGGATTTAATAAATCCACTTGCGATGAAGATTTATTCCGTCGCCGTTCGTGAGCTAGATTTCATTGAATTTAATAAATCCTATTTAATGCAAATCTAGGCTGCAGCCAAGCACCACCTAAGCAAAATATTCAGACAATGGAAAGTTTACTAAAGAATATAAACGATCAGAAAAAAATAGAACTTTTAATAGGGAGATAGCAGGTACAACCACTCACATAAATATCACTAATTTCCTCAATATGTTGGTCACTTCTCAAAAAATTGATGAGGCTGGACTTGCCAACTCCACTTGGTCCAACAACGACTGTTGTCCTTCCTTCCAGGATATCTTCAAGAAAAGTCAATCCGCTTTTGCTTTCTACGCTACAAAACAGTGGTTCGTAGCCCCATGTGCAAAGCCTATCTTTCCATGCCGATAATGTCTGCATTAGAACTTACCAGCATCAAATCTAATGGAAAATGAATGAAAAGCAATGGGCAGGAATGAAAATATTTTTTTTATTAAAAATATTCTAGAAAAAGTCAATTTGCTAAACTTGCAAAAACATTATCATCTGACCTGAAGGACAAGATATAGGTGACAATCATGGCAGAAAAACTCGGGATAAGATGAAAGACCAGCATCCGGTTTGCAAATAAGCACAAAAAATAAACAAGAAACTGACAATAGACTGCATTAAGACACAGATTGTAAATAATTGCAATAAGAATTTCATGTGGCTTCAACGAGATTTCTTGGATAATCCAAATTAAAAAAAAATGGAATAAGGTAATTGATTATAGTCCATTAAGATGACTTAGCCAAGGAAAATAATTAAACCGACCTACCGGGCAGCAAGAGCCACACATCTGATTGGTAATATACTGGCAGAAAAATTAGAGGCCATTGAGGAGCTGTAGAGGCGATCACTTACTTAAAAAGCAGTAGAAACATAGCCAATTAAAGCTCCTGTTATCATGCAAATCCCAAATCAAGTTAAATTTGTGACATGAAATACAAATCACGAGGCAACACAAAAAAGCAAAACAGAATCCGATTTGACTTAAATTGACTGAATCAGTGCTCTAATGAGCCCAAACTGATTTGATCAACTGCAGAGAAACATCAGAAGCTCAAAACAACTAATTGAAGGTTTTAAAGGCTGGAACAGATGAAAATAGTCCCAAATAGGCTAATCTTGAATAAGGCTGATCTAGCTCATACTAGAGCAAACAAACTGGGATAGTAACCCCTTCCCTTTCCCCTCCACTTCACTATGCATCAGCCAACACAGGTACACGCAAGCGGCCTCATAGCCCTTGTTTTATTGTAGTAAGTTTTGTAGTTTAAAACTTCTTCAAATTGTTGTTCTTCTAAACTAAACCTTATTGTGACCAGAGAGTCATTCTTCTCTAACAATTATTTAAGGAAATCTAGATGTTGTTGGGTAATTGTTGTTCTTCTAAACTAAACCTTATTGTGACCGGTGAGTCATTCTTCTCTAACAATTATTTAAGGAAATCTAGATGTTGTTGGGTTGAGAGTATTCTGAGTGTATTGCATGGAGTTTTAATTTTTTAATTTTTTCGGGAAAATGAAACTCTACCAATATATCATTCTTAGTATTATGAATTCACCGAAATTATGTGAATTCAAAATAGATCAAACTTAAACGAAGTCTCATTCCCGAGCATCACAATATCATAGAGATCTTGTCCCTGAAGTTATGAATGTTGACACTCGTCTTCAAAGCCTCCAACATAAGCACCACCAACCTTAGGCACATTTGCATCTCATTACTGAAGCATCTCATATTTTTTTCTATGAACATCACAAAATTGTCCCCGCCGATTCTTATGTCGCTCATTGCTCAAGCAACCAATTCCTATAACCGTCCCTAGATCCAACACTCCTTACTTCATTTGTCATTGTTGCTAAGCCACTATCATAGTTCATCTAATGTCGTGTCCTTAAAAAAACCTAATACAAAAATTTTGAAAATTTTGATTTACTAAAATGTAATTCCTAAATTGATTTGATCAATCGCAAACAAATATTGAGAGCTCAAAATGATTGAAGACTTTAAAGGTCGAACCAATTGAAAACAGTATGCCAAATATGGTACAGCTATGCCTAATGGAGCTCATAACAAACCAATTAGATTGGGCTTATCATACCCTCCCCCTCCCCTTCTCTTTTCCCAATAACATGGACCGCCATACGAGCAAACTAGTAACCTCTAGATAGTACTTGTTGATTGCGGTAATTTTTTAAGTTTAAAACTTCTCCAAACTACTATACTTTTGGTGCTCAATATTCATTTACCAAATCTATCTCACTATCACAAGAACCCTTAAAAGAATTTGACGCATGCTAGAAAATTTGCGACGGTAGAGTAATCATCTTAGTGTTGCACGAGAATTCAACACACTCAGATGAAATAAATAACTAATAAAGATAACAAAAGTTTTTACGTGCAAAACCGTAAAGAGAAAACCATGGGACCTAGCCCAACCGAAGAGATCGGTTAGAAATTGATGATTATAGTTTCAATTCCTTGTCTCACAAGAAGGAAAGGGTTACACAGTCTCTTAAGTTACAATGTTGGTGCACAGATGAACTTTTTGTAAGAAGTGGGTAGTGGTCGATGATGATTCACAGTAGCATGCAAGTGGTGGTCGGCAACTGGTGGTAGGTGGCAGTCAACGGCTGATGAACAACGACGAGGTGATGCTAAACTTCAACTCTTCTCTAGGGTTCAAGCTCCTCTTCATGCTTCAAGCTCTCCTCTTATAGTCCTGGTTACAATTAATGAAGGAATATGAAACACTCTGATTTGACGGCCAGGATTTCTTACGATCAAACGGTGTTAGATGGACATTTGAGGGTCTTAACGATGCCAAAATTGAGCAATCTTGAGCTTGTTGAATTCATCTTATCGATAGATGTTGATATTTTCGGACAACGGAGTTGGTCCTGCCAGAAAATAGGGGGAAAAGGGATACACCACTAACAAATTCTCATCATCATGCATGAATCTCAATGCATGACATGCATCTAAACATAACTTTTTGAGCAAAAAACATTTAAAATTTGATTAAGAGTCATCCAAAGCTCCGATTTCAACAAACTTATAGTCAAACTGACTGACTCGACAAAACAAACCCAATGTACCAAAATTGATCAAAGCATAATCAAATCAAGCTCAAATCAAGTCATTAAAACACTTTTAAAAGCATTACGATCGTATGGGCGCATGGTCAAATCGAGCATCTCAACAAGAAGAATCCAAAGAGTCCAAAATCACTCAATTTTGGCATTATTACGACCCTTAAATATCCATCAAGTACTGTCTAATCAAGAAAAACTCTCCGGACCGTCCGATCAGAGTGTTTCGTATTTTTTCATTAATTGCAACCAGGACTCTATAAATAGAGCCCCACCCCTCTCATGAGAATGGGGGAGGAGAGCTTGAAGCTTAGAAAATGAGCTGGAGTCCAACATCACCTCG